>VYZS01024759.1:0-76253 GCA_013400695.1 Neodrepanis coruscans
TTAGTACCCCTGCTGATATAATATTTGTCTTCTTGTGATCAACAGGGCTGCAATGAGAGTTATTAAAAGGTGGTCAGAAAACAGAGCAGACGAGCTGTTCTAAACTTAGTGTAACCCGAAGCAAACCATGAGGTATCCCCTGGTTCCTCTGGTGAATGAACTGACCTTTCCTCTGCTTTTCTTCTGGTTCTGTTTGCCATTTGTAATGTTCTTGATCATCATGATTATTTGGCTACAGCTTCTTCTTAATGAAGGTAAGTTCTGCAGTTGATCAGATAAAAACGCTTCTGCATAAAGTATTTATCTATTGGCTTTATCTTTAAAGCGCTCTGATGGCTATTTTTAGGTTAATGATACTTGTCACAGAAAGAAACTGAAAGACTTTTTAGTACTGGTGGTAGTATATGGAAAAACAAACACAAATTATAATGTTTTTCTGCTAAAAATGCTTCTAGGAAGACAAGCTGTTGTCTTATCGTATTCCCTACCCTCTCCCTTTTTCTCAGAGCTAATTTGATTTAAGAAAGGCAAAGGACAAGGAATTTTTGGTAGATTGCTATTAAAAAAGTCTTCCAGAAAGCAAACCTGATCCTCTAATTTTGTACACTTTAAACTCTGGCATTACAGTTCTCTTACACCTCTATTTTTGGGGTGTGTGCAGGGTGTTACTGGGGGAGCTGGTAAGGGATACTTTTATCAATGCTGAGGCCAATAGGAAACTTTTGAAGGGAGAAAAACATGCATTTTCATTTATGTGTTTTGCTTTTATTTTTTTCCCCAATTCATCACTGATTCTTACTTCTAACATGTCAGTAACAGGCTTTGGTTTAGACTAGTAATAAGCTTGTTGATGTACTCATGAGGATAAAGCTTTTCTGCTTTGCTCTAATGCTGGATCACAAGTAATCCTCAATGAGGAACTGATTGTAAGCTCAAAATCAGTGATAAAATATTTGTTTTGCGTAGATAAAAAGTATCTGTGCCACATATTTAAACTTCAGTTGGGTGTTCAGGTTTTTGCCTGGACAGAATAACTCTTAATGTTTTGAATGAGATCTTCAGGTTATTGCTGCTACTTTTACCTCACAATTTCTGGCCCTGTAGTGACTCATTAACACCAGGTCTCCGACAATTTCCACAAAAGCTCTAAATTGCATTTTAAACAGTCAGACTAGAGACATTACTAATTTTTTACAGAACTACAACATTAAAGCATTTCTCAGTTCCTCATCAGAGAAAAAGATAAAAGTGCCCTTTTTAGTAACTTCCTGATTCAGTCACATCCACTCACTTCGTGGTAGATTAAAACAGGCACAAGTCATGGATGCTTCAGCTCCTCCTTTAATATTGTTGCTGTTTAAGAGCTCATTAAAATCAAACACCTGTACAGGCCTTTTGTTGTCTAGTTGGGTTTGGAAATCCTTTATTTCAGCTGAGAAATATTGTCCAGCTCTTAGATGGAATGCGCAAGGTTTCTACAAACCTTGAGAGAAAAACAAACCAGTGAGAAAAAGTCACATCCAGATGTTTTACATGTTCTTTTTAAACCTATTTCTAGCACAGATGCCCAGCACAGAAAAGATAAAGAAAGAATCTTCTGATGAGCCTGATTCTGACTCTATATTTGAAGATGAACTAACAGAGGAAGAAAGCCAGAGTGATGCATCCAGTACAGAGATGCAGGAGTCTCAGTCCACAGGCCCCGTGGAAATACTGAGGCCCGCTTATCTGAGTTTAAATCCAAAAATCCAAAGGCAAAATCTTCTTGCTGTGACCTCAAACAGCTTGTCCCAGAGCCAGAAGATAAGATATTCCCATGTTGAAAAGAGCAATTTCTCTAACATCATGATGGTGAGTAATGTGACCAGGCTGCCTCTGCCTATCTACTGCTTTTGTGCCTCAGCTCTGTCTTTTTTTTCATCTCTGCCTGACTCCCTGGGCTCTTGAGTAAGAAAAAGCTGTAAGATTGGTTTCTGTCTGGTTAATGACTAACAGGAAATTTTATTTTCTGTCTTCCCTATTTGGAATGAATCCTGTTGCACACAAGGTAAAGGAACACAAAATTATGCAGAATAACTATCATGAATATGTGTGTGTGTGTATATATATTTAAAGGTATGTATGCATATTTTAAAAGTCCTTGAGAACTGTATTTAAACCAGCAAAATTTGGTACTTATTCCTCTAAGATAAGAAGTTTAGCTCAACTGTGTACAGAAACTCTCCTGGTATTTATGGCTGACAGTCTGTATTTTTAAAAGCTGCTTCAGATTTCTTACAGCCCAGCATGTGACTAAAATAAAATGTATTTCACTTGCTCAAAAACAGCTGAAGCCAGAAGTCTCTTTGCAAGCACGACAGTCCCAATCCTCTTAGGCTTTACACAAATCCCAAGATATATTTGAGGCAGTGGAAGAGCTTTGTGTCTTGTATGTCTTCTCATTCCCTGTGCCTTGACTGTCTGTTCCTTTGCAGAAGAGGCTCACAAGGGAAAGCTGCTCTGTGCCTCCACTCTCACTATTCACAGTCCTGTCTGCTCAGTTACATTGCTGGGATTTTTGAATTGCAGCAACTGAGGTACTCACTCACATTTCCTTCCACCAGTTTTGCTGGAGTGGTGTCTTGGTTAGCCTACACTAACTAAGGATTGGAATCATCTTAAACTGCTGCAGTTGTCTGACTAACACACCCTGAAGCTGAGCTGTGGCATGGAATCAGCAATATCTTAAGTGGAAGCTTTTTTAACACCATTAACACCATTAAGGCAGTACCAAACAGTGTAATAACAATTTTTTTTAAATTTTGTTTTTATTTTATAGGGTTTTTTTCAAAGCCCAACAATGCTAAGAATGAGCACCATTTGCTCTCTACCTAGGCAAGGACTGATTTCAACACAGAAGCTTGGAGAACAGTGGTTGAAACTTGTCCCCTGCAGGACATAATACTCATACTGAAAGGGTTTTCTGGTTGTGTTGGGTGGATGAGCAAAGGGAACAAGCGCTTGTGGTTTCAAAATCACGTATATCCCACTGAAAATGGAACCTCTTCTGAAAACATGAATGCCATGATAATTCTGTTCCTCCTTTTCTTCACCAGCTGTTGTGCACCATGTTTTCTTCTCTCATCTGGAACTTTGTCTGCATGTTGCTCCAGATCTTTAATGTCCTGAGGATTCTACAGCCACCATCCTGTCTGATTACCTACATGGCTCAACTGTTTGTTTTGCTGGGTAAAAAAGCTGCCAAAATCCTGGACTCCTTGAGGCTGGAGAGCAGGAGACTGTTGGCTTCAGCCTTAGGGAGGAAGCTGGAGCTGAGTAAAGATCAGAGAAACACCTCAGGGTGAAAATAAAGCAGGTAGTCCCATGGCCTTTAGCAACAATCCTGCTTGGTATCAGTGAGAGCGACAGCAGCAGGGCAGAGGGAGAGGAATATCTCGGAAAAAGAACTTGCTCAAGGTTAAGTCATCACTCACCCAGGTCACAACAGCTACTTTCAGAGTATTAACTATCTAAATATGAAATGAATGACAGCAACCAGTTTCTTGTCCGCTGCCTGGGTGTGTACTCTGCTGCTCTCCCATTTCAGAGGGATGAGGCCCCTTTTTATACAGCATAGCACCAGTGGTAGTCTCTGCTCACCATTACTAATCTTTGACTTCAAACAAATAAGATCAAGACAATCTCTCTCTGTAGTGGTTCTTACTGGAGTTTAAGTGCAGTACAGCCCAAGGAGTATTATACTCATAGTTCAATTAACACTTTTCTAATCTCCAACTTGTCGGTTCTCAAACTAGGAAACGACTTTTCAACACTCAGGTCTAACAAACAAAGCAAGCCTACCTCCAATTAACAAGAAATAATTAAACCCTTAGAAGATGCTGAGCATGTATGTCCTTCCTTTCCATTCAGGCTCTGCTTTTCAGCAGAGCTGGGAGGCTGATGTAAGATTAGATTACAGCCTAAAGGGCCACTCACCAACAGTTTAATTTAACCAGTTGTTGAAGCCACAAGGAGAGGGCTGGGACTGGGATGAGCCATCATTTTGTGGCCTAAGCATTTATCCAGGTGTTGGGCTGTGATCAGAACAGCTGTGTGCTCCTGATGTTGGTGCACATAATCAACTTTTTTTTTTTTAAGAGGACCTGAATTTGGAAGTCACATCCCAAAGAGCACAAAGCCACTCGTGAAAAACCTTTGTCTCTGCTCTCCGTGTGCAGTACGTGTCTCTCCAGAGCCTTGCAGGGCAGGCTGTGTAACACCAGCCCGCAGCAATGATGAAACCTGCCCTCTTCGTGTTTGCCTTTCCCTCCCCATGCCCTGAACTCCGCGTGTCTAAATATTTGCCCAGAGCCGTATGCTCTTAAATAAAACTTGTTTGCCCACATCTTTATTTTCGCAGCTCCTTTATTTGGGAAGGAAAACACAAAAAGAAAAGCTGTTTGCCCAGGACATCCCCTCTCTCCCCGAAGTGGGATTCAGGGCTCTTCTCCCATGGGGTTTTCCCTGTTTTCCCCCTCTCCTGCCGGCGCCGGGCGGCCCGGGGCGGGTGCTCCGTGCGGATGCTGCGGGACCGGGCACAGCTGCCGCGGGTTGCGGGGGCGGCGCGGGGCGAGCTCGGGCAGCGGCCCCGCATCGGGTCCGCCCCGGTCCCGCCCTCCCGGAGCCCGCGCAGGGGCCGGGGCGGAGAGAAGGGAAGGGTCCCTTCGCCTGCTCTCGCCTCCTCCGAGGTCTGCTCCCGTCTCTGGGCGGCTCCGGGACTGCGGGGTCGGGAGAGCCCCCTGCTCCCTTCTACTCCTCCTCTCCTTCTCCGGCCGCCCTTGTCCGCAGCGCTGACCCCTCCAGGTAAGCCGGTGCTCGGCGGTGTTTTGGGGGCTTCAGATGCTGTAACCTCGTTCGGTGCTGAATTGTTGCTTTTCCTGCAGATTTTGGCTCCTGTCCCGCTGGGGAATGGGGTTATTGTCTCAGCTATAGCCTCCCTGCTGGCATCTCAAGGCTGTCTTCGCTGAGCCAACTAGAAGGTTTTCTGGTAGTCTTAAGGTCTTCCTCTTTTCCACTCAGTCTATGTGCACTTAAAAATGTGTTGGTTAAAAGGTCATCTTGCATGTGCATCGCTGGGGATGCCTCCAGTCTCGCAGCTGAATCTCTGGGGATACCTCCTGTCTTTGTGGGATTTCACTTGTTTGTGTGTCTGTTACAATCTCAGTTCGAAAAGTCACGTTTGTTATCGTTGTTGCCGAAATTTACACTAAAATTGTTACACTGGAATCACGTCCGCAAAGGCATAGCTGAGTTGAGGCGAGTAAATGAACAATCCAAAGGTCTAGGAGAATATTGCTTCTTATATTGCAGGGTGATGTTCTAAAACCTGGGGATAGCAAAGTATGTGTAGTTTTTAGTCTGTGTAAATACACTCGGAATAGCTTTAGCTTGGCTGGACTGGCTGTCACTGGCAGTACCACTGTAATAGCAGGGGGTTTGCTGCCAGCTTCTAAGACCTGCTTGAGAAACCTACTTTGAGGACTCCTAGTTCTTGCAGAGTTCCCCAGTACCACAGCTATGCTGATGGCACTAGTGGTTTATACCTGGTTTTCCTGTCTCTGAGCTATGAGAAATAATGCACAAATAAACACTTGGCTGTTAAGAATAAAACTTTTGTGTCTGCATTTGGCTAAAAGTAGTATGGAAAGGGCATTTTGCTTCTGCTTATGGGTCTGTGCCTCTTACCAGAGTTTGATGTGTGAACCTGGCCGGGACAAGGACCTACAGATGTGGGGTACAGTTTGAAGCCTGTAGACTTTGTGCTGTGATCCACTTTTGTTCAAATATTTCTTTTCCCTGAATCTGGCTGTAATGCCTTTCTTTCCCTGTGCCTATCTTTGCTGAGCATTTGAAGTTCACAGCATGAATGTAGCATGACCTCCCAGCTGCCTTATAGCCTGCAAGGGCTCGAATAACATCAGTGAGTTTGTGCTTTAATTTTCCTCTGCTGTGTGTGTAAAAGCTGTTTCCTGGGCATCAGCAAAATAGCTTACAGACTTGGATGCTGTAGTAGAGCTCCTGCCAGTGTAGTTGTTTGCAGTGATTGCAAATAATTTTGGGTTTAATTCTTGAAGGTCTCTTGTTCACCTGGTGCAAAGCACCATTTCTCATCACATCCAGCAGCTTCTGACCCAGAGCCTTTCAATACTGTAGCAAAGAGGTAGTTTTCTTACCTAAAAAAGTTTGATACCAAACCCTGGATTGAACACTTTGGAGAATAGCATTAGTGAGAGCTCTGCTGTGGTAGATCTTTCTGGCTGAGGTTAAACCTCCTGGGAGGTGGAGGCCTTAATTTCTGTATGCTGAACTCTACCATACATGTTTTATGACCCTTTGCACATCACTAATCTCTGGGTTTTTTTCCCCCCAACTCCTTATTTGTAAAGCATTTACTTTGCAGGCATGTTGCAGGGGTGGGGCTTGTTAAACATTAAGACTCTGTTGGGAAACATTGTATGTGTAAAAACATAGATAACAGTTTCTATCTCTTCTGAGCTCAGAATCCTGGAAGTTGGTAAAACACTCAAATTCTAATCCAGTGTAAACTCAAGTGACCTAATGTGTTTTGGTGGATTTAAGTGATAAACACACCTCAAAGCATTTTGAATGTCTTGCAGCACGTTGGGATCCCTGACTTGTCAGCGGGGGCCTCTCTGAGTAACAGCTGGGTGAGCTGTGGCTGTTTACATCCTTCTGCTGGAGGAGTCATGGAATGATTTAACTTGGCTGACATCTGTTTTTAGTAAAGAGGAATTGGGGTTCTTGGGTCCAAACTGTATGAAGAAAAATAATACTGAACTTTTGGCTAAAGGTCACTCGTGCCCCAAGAGGGCGCAGCAGCAGCAACATGGCTCTTGGCTTAATCAAGACGTGTTTTTTGAGTTGATGTTTTTGATACTGAAAGGAAAGCCCTATAAATGTTGTTTCCCTCTTCGTGGCATCATCGATTAGTTGGACTGAGTTGTGTTACTTATCAATCTTTATAAACTGAGATGGGTAACCAGCCTGCCTAAGAAAAATGTCACACCCTGGGAGTCCAGGCCAGTGTTGAAATGGGGCCCCACAGAGGTGGTGGTTCCCCAGGATCCTTTCCAAGGCCCAACTGGTCAAAGCCCTCAGAATCCTGATCTGGCTTGTGTTTGACCCTGCTTTAAGCAGAAAGGTCACTGAGGTGGAGACCTGAGTACCCCTTCCCACGTGCTTGTGCTGGCACATGTAAACTGCTCCAGGAGCAGTGCCCTTCTCTGTCTGCATGGGGCAAAAGGCCTCCCAGTCCTTTAGTGTCTCTTTAAAAATCACTGTGTGACTTGCACTGGGGTTTTCTGTTTATCTGGATGAGGAGGGCACTGAAGTGTACATGCCATACTCTAAGCTTTTCATGTCCTTTAAAAGTTAGAAGTTACAATGCATGACCAAGAACACGGTATATGTCTTTGTCTTTTAGGCTTCCAATTCAGCAAAACATTCACTTAATTTGGGATGTTATGGCCCATATGCTTCTATTCCAAGCAGTTTAAGTGCTTTCAGTTAGAGACATAAAAATATCTTAGTTGTGACATGGTGTTTGAGCCTTCCTGCTGCGGATACAAAATCCATATGGCAATGAAGCTTAATTGAAACCTGCTGGAGTTATTTTTCTCCTGCAACATATTGTATGGAATATTATTTATGCAGCTGGCTTGGAAAGACTATTCTTAACTAGATATTTTTAATCAATTAGTGCTTTCTAAAATTCTGTTCCTTTTTAAAGCACATGATTTTGAGTTATATAAGGCATTTTAATTTTATATACTACAGATGAAATGTAGTGTGTATGATTTATTCATGATTTTATGCTGTGGACTGTAGGTGTAAGTCATCCACAATATTGTTAATTGGATGGGTAAGTCCTTCCAGGTGTGTTGTGTAGTAAAAAGCTTCTCTGAAATCAGAACTTGTTGCTCGAGAAGTTGGGCCTCTAAACTGTTTTGAGATTCAGATGTTTATTATACTTGTTGGTATTTGTTGCTGTTTGGTAGGACTGCTGGTTCAGTTTGCAGGGGAGTATGTTTTGTGATTGCAATTAAGATTGGAGAAAGAAATACAAAAGCTGATGTAGCTTAAAGCGTATTCCCCAAAGTAGATTACTCCAAGAGTCTGGAATGTGTTGGTGGGAGGCTTCAGTTTTAGTGAGATGTTGCTCTGTGCATGCAGGAGTCCTTCCCCTCCTAAATAATTGTTTCCATCTGCATAGCTTATTCCATCAGCCCTCGGGCTGCTGGTGCCTGGACTGCTAAGCTATTAAAATGTGTGTCTCTTGTAAAAATGAGAATCTTTCTCACTAAATTCTGTGCTAGCTGTGTACGAAGGGAGCTTTGCTGTTGTCCTGCTGAAAAAAAAATAGGGCAATCCCTACTGTGGACCTTCTAAAATAAACAATATTCTGGTATTTCTTTCACATTCTTTTGAATTTTTAGAGGAACAAACTTCAGGACCCTTGAATCTTCCTGCTTAATGTCTGGTAAGACCATTATTAATTCACTAGTTTGAGGGTTTTTATACAATACAGAATTTTGTCCATCTATGGTAACTTGCAGTGTCTCTGGCTACTGGAATTGGATGTTGTGGCTCATGGTCTCTGAGATGTCCTCATGAACATACACATTCCCATCATATGGTGGAGCCTGAGTGTAGGAAGTGACTGAATGCAACATATATTTGAGACCTCAGTGTTCCACCCAACAGCCTGGCTGAGTCCCAAGCACTTTTCTTGTATGTGAGTTGCTGTTGGTTTTGTGGCACTGATGCACTGTTTTGTCCTTTTAGAGAAGGCTCCTTATAGGATGATGGACTTTGTTAGAAGTGGAAGTAGGTACCCACACATGACTTTTACGTGTAGTGTAACACATGCTACAGGGAAGGGACTGCCAAGGAGGAAGGAGCTTGCTCGACCATTATACACTGGTGGCTCAGCAGTAACATACTGGGCAGCCTGTGCACAGATGAAGCAGTGACAGGAGGCTGCTGACCAAGAGTTATTTTATATTTCTCAGCTGTTCCTCCCTGGGTCACCCAGGGAAGCATGGGTGGTGTATCACTGTAACCAAGAAACAGTGGAATGGCACAAATCCTGAGCATTCTTCACTCCCTTGCCTCTGTACTCTCCTCTCTGAAGGGTTTCATTGCTCAATTAGTTTGCAACACTGGAAATAAAAGCAGAATTTCTTGCCCTTGAGTGAACATCAAGTTAGAACTCTTGCAAAGCCTGTAGCAGGTGTCCAATATAGAATGGAACTGGAAGGATATCCTCTTCAGGCAACAAGTAAATACAGCTTTGCTGATGAAAGTTGTTTTTCTGGGGCAAGGTAAAGCTGGGACAATGTTACTGTTTGAGAACAGCAGGGCTGACACAGTGGAAGGAAATCCCTGCATGGCTCGCAGCGGAAGGTGGACATGAGGCTGCAATATATACATCCCTGCAGCTGATCCCTGATACCCTTGTTTTGGCCAAATATTCCAGAATCCTGGCCTCCCTCCAGCTTGTGTATAAGAAGGGTAAAACTAGATAAAGGTAACAGCTGTATTTAGCTGCAGCATTTCCTCTGGCTAACGGGAGAGGAAGGATACCTCCTGGGAGCAGCCCTTCTAACGATATCCCTAATCCAAGAGTTTCAGAGTTCATTCACTCTGCGCTTCCTACACTCTCTTGGCCAGTGTAAAGCAGGCACGAGGCTGCCGGATGTTTGCAGGCCAGGAAGAGTTTGGAGCAAGCACAGAGTTGCCAAGTCCCTTGGGAGAATTCAAGGCTTTATGAAATGCCAGCACTAACGGTGGAAAAAGCTTTTTTGGAGAGTGGCTTTTCGCAAGGCTCCTTCTCAGCCACAACGATCTGTTAGCTGGAAGGAAAAAGAACCAGGGGAGCAAGTTGATAAGTAGGACCAAGGAATTGCTTTTTTTAAGGAATTCCTGTGAATTCTGCTCATGTGCAGGTCTGTAATGGATTAGCATCACCTGGTAACAACAAAGCAGATGGCAAAAAAACCCAAACCAGTCCTTGTAAAATTCAAACAAGGGCTCAGTCCCCTCTCAGTGGGATGGTGTAGCTTGTTAATTCTCTAATGAACTGGTTAATTAACTGGTTAATTAATGAATTCCTTAACTGCTCTGCTTATGAGGAAACCAGTTTCCCAGCTGATGGTGAGAATGCTCATCCTTCCTCCGTGATGGTGCAAGGATCACAGTGGGAATTCTGGGGGCCTCAGCAGTGCAGATGCCGATGGATCTGCCTGAAAACTTTTTGGGTAAGGTGATGTACTTATATCTTCCATCATGGAAGTTTGGTTTCTACCTTTACTATGTGTTGTTCCAGTTAATTCTGAAGACTGTCTTATCAGAAACTGCTCAACAGTTGCTTTTGCCCGAGTACAAGGACAGCAGAGCTCATCACCTCTTCTCCTCAGTATCTGCTGTATGTTAGCTCTTGCTTTAGCCCAGTAGTGCTGCTCCCAGAGTAGGTCAGGCTGAGATGTATCAGAATTTTTAGGCTGAAACCTGGGCAAGAGTCAAGACAGCAGCCACAGTCAAGTGATACCTGTGTCAAAAAATGGTCATTGTACGAAAGTTTGTTTGCTTAGACCAGCCTGGATAAAACATAGAGTCCTGAATGTCAGTTGGGTTGTAACAGCTGTAAAACACAGTTTTTATAGTTCATCTATGTGTATGTCTCTTGGTTTACTTTGATGGATTCTTTGTAGTTTTTAGCTCACCTACAAGTTGAATTCCTGCTTCTTTCACTTGTTGGGTTCAACAGTTCTTATTCAGCAGATGATCTATGATGTTTTCTTTTGGCCTTTGCACCAGCACTGAATTACTGTGGTTTGCACACCAGGTGTAAACTGAAGAATAAAAATCTGTCTTGCAACATCACTTGTCGCTGAGACCTGGGACCTCATGTGTCCAGTCTCCTCTTTGGCCTTCCAGTTAGAGCAGTGGGTTTTTAGAAAAAAGTAACAGCACATGGGGATTTATAGACACTACTCTAATCCCTTGCTGACCTTTGAGATGATCTTGCACCACTAACCTCACCTGCCCTATTTTCCTCCTGTAAATCCTGTGCTACAAAGCTGTTTGGGAATGTCAGTAGCAAGCTCTTCCATCCCCTCATTGGCTCCCAAGTTCGGTCACGCCTGACATCTTCCATTCCTGGTTTTCATGAAGACTCATGTAATTAAACTTTGTCATTAATGTTTTGGAAAAGCAAACTCTCTTCTAATGAGTTAACAGACTCCTGACTACTAATAAGTCTATGAGAGCCATGAGCTGTGTTGTGCAATCAGGTTCAGCATCTCAACCAGTTTCGTTCCAGCTGTTGCATCGTTTACAGATGAAACCAGTACAAACAGGCTCAGTGTGGTGACTTCAGAGCTGGGTGCCAGCATAGCAAAAAATAGTGGCAGCTGATTTTTTTTTTTTCACTTCTGAGCCTTTAAAGCAGCAGCCCAGCTCTGTTTCTGTCCCAGCTCTTTTCTTTAAGGATAAATGAGGAGAATACCCATAAATACAAATTACAGGCCACTTGTAATCTGTCTGCGTGCAGAGAAGTTTGGATTCCTCATGGTGGACCTCTCACTGCTGAAGAGATGACAAAGCAGAACAGAAGCCTGTTAGGATAAGTGATGGCACTTTGGAGTAGAACAAATCTGTTGTTTATGAGTGGGATAATTGGCACTTATAATTTCCTGGCGGCTAAATAAGAGCTTCTGCTACTTGACTGTATTAAATCTTCTTTTTATTTTGGAGATAACCAATTGAGCAATCAGGATCTGTGAAAATGCTGCTCCCTTGGAGAGGTGGGTATCTGTTCCCATGCTCTGAGGCTGATTGGTCTCCTACCCACAAATAAGCACAGTGGCATTTCATTCCTGAGTAAAGCCCTATATCCCTTTTTGTAAAGACAATGTGTGGGAATGTATTGGGAAATTCTTTTTCTCTGAATTTTGAATTTGGAGCATTTAGGTAAGTGGATTTATGTTTTAAGGTACTCATCCACCAGGAGGAGTTCATTAATACAGAGTAGGTTCCAGCCTAACCTCTGAAGTAGTTTCAGCTAATCTGATTAAATATAAAAAATTACAGGAAGATTTAAAAAGCTGTAAGATACTAAAATCTATCACACACACCCTCCCTCAAAAAAACCCACAAACAAAACAAAAACCCCATTAAATGAAACATTGCTTTGGAAACTGCATTTGTGCTTAGTCCACATTCTTGTCTTCAGGAGTTTCATTTTAATCTTAATAAATAGCTTAGTTGGATAGCTGTGATCAGGTCACTGCTATTTTTCTCATCCCCTTGTCTTATCATCCTTGCTAAAACTCCAGCTTATCTAAGCCAAACTATCAGTAGCTATTGTTGAGCTCTCTCATAACCTTGGTAGCTCTGAACCATTTGCCCTGCTCTGATTGTGAGGCCGTGCCATGTACATGAGTTCTCCTCTCTCAGGAGTGGATGTTTGACATTCTTTGGGCAGTAACTCCTATGGGATGCCCGAAAACAGACTGACTCATGGTGAGTTCAGCCCATGGAGCCCATCCCGCTGCTGTGATTGTGACGCAGGAAATAAACAAGATGACAACTTAATCTATCCTATCTTTGGGCTGAGAACTGGGACACCAGAGGAAGATAGTCCATTTCTGACAGAGTCTATTGGTAGCTCTGTTGCCCCATGCATTTCTCAGAAAGGAACAGAAAACCCAACTTGCTAAAATCGAAATGAGGCTTGTGAAGTGGGCTGGGATGTGAGCACGGCAGTTGGAGCTTTTTCTGTGAGAATGATATTGCAGATTGTTCCATGAAGGTGATGCTGAGGGTGAGCTCTGCAGTGTGGACTCCAGTCCCATGTGTGCTGGACCAGCACAGCTGGGCTGGCATGAAGTGCTGGTTACTCATTGCAGCTGGAGAGGGAACTGACTGCTGGTCCTTCATCCCACCTGCCTCTCTTCCATCACATGGCATCAGTGGTGTGTGGCACTGTCAGCTGGCTGCAGGGATAATAGCTCCCTGTGTTTGAAGGAAGTGAACAAGCAGCTTGCTGGTCATTAATCTGGTTCCTGTCACTTCTTGCTGCTTTTGGTGTCCAGCAAGAAGGAGTTTTTGCAAAGCACGCCATAGATGTCAGGCATGTGTTTGAACAGGGAGGTAAACGAGGTCATCCTCAGAAACCTGCGAAGACTTCTAATTTTATACAGTCTTAAATGCCCAGGAGGCAGAAGCGTATTCAATTTAAATTAATAAGTACGTATTGGTTATTCATTAGAATAAGTGTTTTTGAGTGTTAAGAATAGCTGCTTTGCCTTAGTGCTTCCTCCTATTGTTACAGCTCTTCCTTGAGCAGTGGAAATGTTTTGGATTTAAATTACATTTACAGTAGTAATTAGGTTAAGCATCTTTGCAGTCCACTTATCAGAATATACATCTGTGTTTAAAGAGTGTGTGGGTTTTTTTTCTCCCTCTCCCCCTCCTCCTTTATTCCGCCAAGCCATGACCTTGTCAAACAGAGTGGGCAACTGGAGGTCATGTACACAACCACTGGCCTGTGTCTGGTGGAGATCTCTGCTCACAGCTGCTGCTTCTCATTGTGACACGATGAAGTGAATTTGGCTTTGCCATCTGACAAAGACTGTCAAAAACCTGCTACCTCATCTTGTCCCCCTAGATATATCCTTTGCCTAATGTTATTTTCCATATCCTTAAATATGAGATTGTGTGCAAATGACTGCAAATCTCATTTTAGGAAACATTTATTATTGCTTTTTGTCCACTACCTGAAATCTGGCTCCTCCGTTGCAACTTTTGGAAGCAGAGAAGCAGACCATGTGCTCTGACATAGAGCTGTGACTGCAGACAGGTTGGGTTTGATGGTAAGTAAGGTCCGGCCATTTGCTGTGGTCTGAGTGTGGGTAGAGCAGGAAGGGTTGATGCTCCAGCTCCTGTGGGCATGCCTGCATCTCTCCCAGTAGGATGACAAATTAACTCTCATCTTGTGCATAAAGTCATGAGCAGAAGCACTTTGTAGGGCCTGAGTGTTGCTGTGGCTGTTTCTTGGCAGCTGTTGGGCTGAGAGACGCTGGTTTATTCTCCCAGCTCATGGCAGAGCAGAGTCAGGCCTGTTGCAGGGCTGGTTGCTGGGAGCTGCAGCCTTATCCAGACCTGATGGCAGCTTAGCACTATGCCCCAGGCCACAGCCTGGGCTCTGTTCCCTGCCAGACTGGGAACAAGCTGGGGCTTGGATAATCTCACAGCCTTGGTGACTCCAGAAACTATAGTAATCTCTGAATCTTGATGTGTCCACGTGATGGACAGGTAACACTACATGAGGATTTTGTGGTGGGATTGAGGAGGGCATAAATTGTTTTCCCATTTTTCTGATATTACATACCCTAAAAACAAACCTGTTAGAGAAAAAGAAGTTGCATGTTATGAATTTCAGTTACATTCAGGTTTTTCCACTCCACATTGCAGTGTGTCACTTTCATATGCTTTTTGTAACAAATTATTTTAGGGATGCTTGGAAAATGTAATGCTGCCCTAAGATCTTGCAGTGGAGCTCATGGATGTTGTGTTCAAGCCAATTTGAAAGCCCTGATGTGAACCCTGTCAGGCACCATGCAGAGGCAGCTCTCCCAGGCTGAGAGTTCCCTGGAGGCTGAAAGAGGTTTCTTCAGTCTTTGGGTCTCCAGCCTGCTGAAATTCCTGATTATCTAAAAGCATGTTGGATGTTTTTCCACCTCCTTTTGATCCTGAAATAGTCAGGCCAAGTCATGTCAGTTTGGCAGGATGTGGAGATGCTTTCAGAAAGAACTCGTGCACTGAAGCGGTGACGGTAACAGTGCTGGATCTGTATCCGTGATTCATCTCAACTAATTGGCTGCTGAGAGCATGGGTATGTCTCTTTGTCTCCATATTTGAGTAAGATTCAGCTCCTGTGATCCAGGTAATCTCATCCCAGTGAGCTTGTCTCATCTCTAATGATGCCAGGAAGACAGTCCTGGAGTGTGAAACATGCTGGAGAGCTCAAAACCATGGTTGGAATATTTATCCTGATTCACTCTGTCCAAAAAAAAGCAGACTCAGCTGGTCTCATGTTCTATTCCTCCACCTCTTTTCTCACAAGCACAATCTAGGAGATAAACTTCCTGATTACTCCTCTCAAATACCATGAATAACTGAAGGCCAGACAGGAGTGAAGATGTGAAAGGCTGCGGATGGTAGCGCAGCTGTTATTATCCACAGAGATCTGAAACTTTCAGTAATATTTGTGTACTCCCTTATGTGAGTAATCAAAGCTGAATGTACCCTTAAAGAATTCTGTCTTCATTCTGGATCCTTTAAATTTGTCTCAGTTGTGCAACAAGCCTGGCTGAGTTATTACCACTGCATTAGAAACCTGTGAGGGTGAAGCTGGCTGGTGTGTCTGGGAGCCTCTGTCTGCAAATTGACCCATCAAAAAGATGAGCAGCTGGCTGCTGGACTTATTAAAAGAAATATAATGACAAGGAACATCACTGAGAGACAGTGGAGATGTAGTTGTGGGCTGTGGTGCTTGTCTACTTGCAGTGCTGGCAGCTTAGATGTGATTTTGTGTACAGGAGAAGGAATGGTGTGAGACCCAACACCTTGCTTTGGGGCAAGGTGTGCGTGGTGGGGAGGTGTTTGGAAAGGCTGGGTGCTCTCTTGGGGGAAATAATGCTTTCCAAAGTTTGTAAAAACAGAAAGTGTAGTGCAGCCACATCTCCTCTCACAGATGTTTTTGTTGTCATCCCTCCTTGCTCTCCCCTCCTATATCTCACACCCTGTGCAGTGCATATTGTCACATATGATGGTGACTCTTCTGTCTGATGTAGTTTTGCAGTAACTGTTGTGTGTATCTGTATAAAAACATCAGAATTGTTTACATTTGCTTTCTGCAATTTCCTAAGGTGTTTAGTACTGGATGAATCTTCATGATTGGATACTAGGAAAAAATTCCTCCCTGTGAGGGTGTCAAGACACTGGCACAAATTGCCCAGAGAAGCTGTGGCTGCCCCATCCCTGGAAGTGTCCAAGGCCAGGTTGGATGGAGCTTGGAGCAACTTGGGATAGTGGAAGGTGTCCCTGCCAATGGCAGGGGGTTGGAACTAGATGGTGTTTAAGGTCCATTCCAAACCATTTTATGATATGTTTTCTACGTATAATTCAGTTGTAAAAGCTGAAACCTGGGGATGGGTTTGGGTTTTGGTTATAACTCTGGACTTCACAAGCTGGCATGTCCTGCAGTTTGTCTTGGTTTGGAGCTGATGGAGGAGGAGCTATGTTGATAAACCTGGATTTTGGGGGGAGGAATCAAGTTTTATAGATATTGTGGGTATGGAGGAAGAGAGAGAAGAGTTGGCAGAAATTCCCATTAATATTTTTGCCTACTTAGTGTGGGGAGTTGTGAGTGTCCCAGACCAAACTACTTTCCCTCTGCCAGCCCCGGGGTTGGGCAGTGGGACAGTGTTCCTTCAGCAGCAAGGTGGGGTGAAAGGGGCTGGATTAAAATAGTGTCCTGCAAGAATAGTTTTATTAGTAGGAACAAAAGTGAGATGGGCTCTTTGTGTCCTTTTATGAGAGATTGTCTCTAAAGTAGCTGCTGCTGCCCTTTAAGCTGTTAGAGGCAGAGCAGGCTGAGCTGTAGATCCAGCCTTACTTATTCCAGGGAACATTGGAAACACAGAATAAGATTATTGTGCTGGATAAGCTTTTTGTGCCTTTAAGAAAACTTAAATGACTTATTATCCCTTTAACTTTGGGATTATGAATAGTAGATGTTAACAGAAACACTGTGAATGGAGGTTTGATAGAGGGAATAACAAGGACAGAACAAAACCTGTCAGGGATGGCTGGAGGGAGTCCAATTGCTTTAACCCTCTGCTCACTTGTGTGTTGCTTGTTAATGAGATTTTATAGAATAACCTGGATCTTGCAAAATATTCTCTGTGGGTGTTACAGTTTTATGCTGCTCTTTCAACATCAGTGTCTTGCATCCAGCTGGGGTTTACTCACTGCTCAGCTATGGCAAGAATTGCTGAATTTGCTTTTTTAATAAGCACTCAGGGTTTTTTCCTGCCCTCCCCAAGTCCCCAGACAGATATTTCGTGCTTTTCTTGATGTTCTTTTACTTCAGAGAAGTACAATTTTAAGGAGCACATAGGCTGTTTGACTCCTCCTTCCCGGGGCTGCATTTGGGAGTTACTTTTTCACGTGGCTGAGGCTTATGTTAATATTTAGCAAGCCTCGGCTTCAGCCCAGCCTTGGAAATAGCTCCTTGCTATTCTCTGCATGGTCTGAGTGCTGGGTGTTGGCTGTGGGCTGTGTCCTTCAGCCCCTGTCCCAGGCGTGGGTGTCTCAGCCTCTGGCACTGCTGCCTTGAAGGCTCAGGTGGAATTACTGTCACTTCTGCTGGGCTGCTGGGGTTGGTGGATGCTCCCGGGAGGGAGGAGAGTATGCCTGTGGCCACCCAGCTGGCACCTCGTGGGTGACAAGGAGCAGCTCTTGGTTCTCAGCTGTGAGTCTCAGCAGTGGCTCCTCAACTCGACAGCAGCGTGCGGGGGAGCTCGGATGGACTGACTGCCACCCTCCTGCCCACCTGGACATGGACAAGCGTGGCACGTGTGGCTTCAGGATGGCCAGGAGTGGGATCCCCAGACCCCGGGTGGTGCTGGCACCTGCCCGCACAGCCAGCTGTGCCCAGCTCCTCAGCAGGTACGGGATGTGCTCCGGGGAACACGGTGATTCCTGCTGCGCTTCCCACCGAAGGCAGGGCACGGGCAAGGCAGCACCGGGGGGAGGGAGGTGGAAGTAGGGTGAATTTCTAGAGGTGAGCAGGCTGTCACAGGCTCTCGAAATAGTGCTTTGAGAACCTTGATCCCAAAGTGAAACCCATTAAAATCCCCTTTCTTTTTTCTCCTGTTCTAACTCTTTAATTGGACTGAGAGCAGCGGGCTGGGGAAGTGGGACCTGGGGGGCTGAAGTACTGAGTGTCTGATTCACTGGTAACCTGCCCGGGCAGCTCCTGGCATTTAAGGGCTGTTTAGGGATTTGTGGAACTATATAAAGGTAAGGACTGCTTATTTATAAATATCATGCAAAGCACTAGAGGATACAACTGAAATTTGAACTACTTTGCTTGACGAACCCTGTTCATCTTTTGTGCTTACTGGACATTACATGGCTTAAGACTTCATCTAATATGTATTTGCATCAGCTTAGAAGCTGCATAAAGTTTTAGAATGTTTCCCTGCCGTAGTAATTGGAATCTGTTTTTGTGTGATATAGACAATGATTTTTACTTCTAATTTTCATATCTCTGAGTTCTCACTTTTTTTCTAATCTACTTTAACATTGTGTGTTCAAAGTAAGACACAAAGTCTTTAAAAAAACCCTAAGTAAAATTTGAGATATAAAAAAATGAATAATAATTGCTGGGGGACTGATACAAGAATGATACAGTAAATTATTTTAAAATTGCCCGTGTGTGAGAGGACAAGATCAACACCTTGAAAATTCAAAGTATTTGTTAACAACTTATGGAATTTGCCAAACAAGTTAGTTGAGTTCCAGTGTTTGTACTGGTGCCAGAACACCTCTATGGTCAGCTCCAAAGAGGTGCTGTAGCAGGAACCTCAGATTTGCTCCCTAACTTTGACAGAACACTGAACTCCAACCAAATTATATTTCCCACTTGTTCACTCAGGACTCACCACAGGTGAGATGTGTCCTGTGCGTGTAATGAAGCCTTTCTGCCACGGTTGACCTCAGACATGCCTGTGCAATACAGTGATGAAACACCAGCCATCCTGGTCTTCTAATTAATTGACTGTAATCACTGTTTATTTTTGATCAGTAACTGTGACATGCTCATTTGGGTTCCCATTAAGACACCTACTGGTTTACACAGAGCTGGCAGTGGTGCCATGGCTCCAAAGCGTTGCTGAGAAAAAGCCAATGCTGAGCCAGCTCTTCCTCCCTCCTGCTTGTCCTCTTGGTGCTGTAAAGCTTGTGATACCTGAGGTGGTCAGTGCTGCTTGTTGGCAGCACTCCAGTTACTAGTTACAGAATTGGTTATAAATCTTGACCGAGGGCTTTTCAATACCAAGCATTTTGTGTGATGTGTAATAACTCTTCCCTGAGAAATCCACGCAAAGAGATTATGACTCCTGTCTGTCTTCCTGCATCCCTAAATCTCTCACACATGAAGTATAGCTGGAATCCAGCACACCTCTCAACCTCTCCTTACCTTGTGCTGGTCAATAAGTCACCCTTGTGACCACTCCAAAGTCTCTTGTGTGTTCTCATACACCTGAGCAACAGCTTGCTGTTACTCATGCTGGGCTGTAATGCAGGTCCAGCTGCAAGAAGAAATAAGGATGAGTTTCACCATCCTGATTTACTCAAGTTCAACATTAAAGAAGTTGTAGGACAAATATTTATTATGTGTGAATCTGCCTTTGTAAAAAGTCTTTGTGTTAATGAATGATCACACAAGAAATAAGTTCACAGCCTTTTTATAGTGGATTCAAACATAATGGCAGCCTTTCCTCTGGAAGCCAGGTTGTCCCTGACCCCTTTGCCCCTAGGATGAGTATCTGAGGTGTGCACAGGTTGAGCATCTTGCCTGAAGTCACAGCAGTGACAGAAATAACGTAAAGGTGTCTCACTGGATGTAACGGTAGCGTGTTTTGAGGATGTGTGTAGTAACTGGGACGTATTGACTCATTCTGGTCCTGGCAAAATCCCTGGCAGTGTGTGCTTGGGGCTGTGACAACATGTGACAACATCCATGCCTGCCATTTTCTTTATAGGAATCCTGTGCACAGGCTCAGCTTCATGGCAGCCAGAGGGATTTCCAGGCAGCTTCTGCTGGGGTCTCCCCTCTGCAGCCAGTGATACTGGGCTGTGGGGCTTGAGATCCTGGTGTTATACTGAGAGGTGGAATGTGAATATGAGACTAGGTCCTTCTGACTACTTCATAGACAAAGCTGCTTACTTGTTTAGGTGACCATGGATTCTGTGTAGATGGAAATAGAGATGGGCATGCTACCTTTTAATTAATGATTATAATCTAATCGTCCTGTAGATCAGCCTTATCAATTTACAATCACATTAAAGATCCCAGTACTATGAAAGATTTGCTCTGGCTTTCTCACAGCTGGGTTTCCCTGTAGATGAAAGCTCTTTCCTGTTTGGCTACCACAAGGAAAGTGAACAACAGGCTCGTCCACAGTGACCTTATAGTCAAACACAAACCCATGTACAGGCAGCATAGTTTAGGTCTTCTGAGGCCAAAACAATCCCTGGTGTGATAGGACAGACACCCAGCTAATAGTCTAAACTAAACATGTCTTTGAATATTTTTAACTTGGCTGTATCTACATGGGCTTATCGATCCTGTGTTTGTTCTGCTCTGAGTTTCGGTCTGAGATACCTCCAGGCAGATCTGTAATTACAGGCAACTTTCCCTATTCCTTAGGTTGCTTATTTAGCCCCTTATTAGACAGAGTGGAGACAAATCTATTCCAGATGAAGGCCTGAGATGAAGAAGTTGAGATGAAGTTTCTTTGCCCTTAAATACTGTGATAGAGACACTTACGGTCAAGCAGGTTATAAACTGTGCTTTAATTAAAAGTTCCAGTGTTGTGGCGGAGGTAACATAGGAACAGAGAATCACAGAATGGTTTGCATTGGAAAGGATCTTAAAGATCACCTTGTTCCAACCTGATCAGGTCAGACAGCTCAGAGGCCTGTCCAACCTGACCTTGAACACTTCCAGGGTTGGGGCATCCACAGCTTCTCTGGGCAACCTGTACCAGTGCTCCACCACCCTCTGGAGTTTGTCCAGCACAGATAGTATTGGAGGTGCTCAGCTGCAGCACTCTGACACACACAAGCATCAGGATTCACGCCTTTCACTCAACAAAACACCAGGTAAAAATCACTATTTTCTCTTTCTGGTGTCACTGGGGATGCCAGGACAGGGGGTGGGGTTGTGCCATCTCATTGTTGGACCGGGGGAAAGCTCAAGCTGGCAGCAATTACTCCACAGACACAGCACGATCTGGCACGTCCTCTTTATCACTTGCAGAACAGGCTTCTTCAAAACAACCTGAAACGACGCTGCTCCCTGAGCAGCTTGCATAATGGAATATCTTGATGAGCTGATTGCTGTGTTACTGAAAACAAGCTCTAATCTTATTAGCAAATTATAGTAGTGACATCTTAGCTGTTCTCACTGGTGCTACAGAGACAGACCTTCATCTGTGCTGTCCCACATGTGTCAAGTGCTTGATAAAATGCTTTAATAGGAACATAAATGGTGGCTGGCAGCAGTGCTGGGTGAAATAATCTGGGCTAAAGGCACTGTGACTTCTCATAGGGGATGGTCTCAGTGGAACTACTAAGTATGTGAGCAGATCTATGGTCAGAGATATGCAGACATACGTCAGCAGTGCAGACTGCTATTAAGAGTGCTTTAATTCTGACTCTTTAGCTGCTTTGGTTAAGCCAGAGAAAGTAAAGCATGGTGAGAGTCTATTGGAAGTTACTGTTTGTCACCACCACAGTAATTTGATAATTAATCTCTTTGCTTTTATGGTCTGGTCCGAGGAATCTAAACCAGCCACGTGCTTTTCATTTTCTCCTGAAAGCAAACTTCAGTAGTTCTTTCCTCCTTCTTGTCATGCAGAAAGGAAGGGATTGGTAGTCTGTGGTGTTTGTGTACAAAGTCTGGGGGATTGTGAGAGTTAAGCACAATTAAAGATTTGTGGTAGAACTTCCTTTTGGTTTATGCCTTTTGTATAAAAGTTGTGATGGTGTTGTCCATGAGGCATCTCCAGAATAAATTTGCTCTCTTTTGGGAACAGAGCTTTGTGTAGTTCTGGATGAAATGGCTGATGATGCCATTTCATGTAATTGACAATGAGTAGATTGGCTTCTTCCAGAGATCTTTTCATATATTAACACTAATAACTTTGTAAGACTGAGGCTTAAACTTCCAGTAAGCAAAATATCTAGAGCTATGTCAATATAAAATACAGATAAATATTTGACTTAGAGCTTCAGGATTTTCTCCTGTTTCCAAATACTCAGTTTCTGGATACCTTTGTCCTACTACATAATTTTAAACAAACAAACCTATCATGTTATGAAATGTGATAGGCTGTTCTTTAGGTGATTCTTTTTCTTCAGAATTAACTACACAGTTCATTGTTTGGGTTTAGACTGCTTGCTTGGGGTAAGAACCTTGAAGCAATGTGGAGAGGGAGTTTTTCCTACGTGGGCTTTTTTGTTGTTGTCTCTTTTAATCTTGTGTTTTTGTACCCGTCAGTTGTTTTTGACCTTGAAATAAACTGAAAGCAGGTTAGAAATGTGTTGTTATGACGTTAATGTAGTTGTGTTCTCTGAATTAATGTCTTTATCTGTCAAAATACTGCAACCAGTTGATAGATTAATCTCTCACTTTTTTGTTTCAAGACACTTGCTTTTTATGCTTGTGGTCTGAATCATTAAAAAGGATGTTGTGACTTGGTGTGCTGCTCCCAATTTGCTTTTGGGGTTAATTCAGTCTCTGTCTGTTTCTTTGTTTAGTGTGTGTCTTTGTGCTTGCTCCAGATTTTTGGAAATGTCTTTAAAGACTAGGTGCTGCTTGTGTGGCAAGACTGCCTTGTCTGACTGAATTCTTCTGTTCTTGCTGCCTTTTTCTCTTCTTAGTTTTTCTGGAAGCAGTACTAAAGGAATTCCATTTTCTTGGCTTACACTTGTTGCCTCCTGTTCTGTTTGAAATGCTTGAGAAGGAACCTCCTTATTTATTCATCAACTAGAGAGTCATTTCAATGAGGGAGGGATGTTGAGCAAGCAGAGTAGTCTAGGCAGCTCCAGGTCCTTTGTGAAGCTCTCTGACAGGAATGATTCAAGCCTGGAATGAATAAATGCGTAGCAACAGTGTTTATTTTATTTTTATATTCAAGAGTTGCATGAGTGTTTGCAATACATTTGCCATGTGTTGACAGTATCTAGGAACAAATCAAAAATCAAAAACTACTCTGAGACTCTGTTTTCCAGCCCAGTATCTCTTAGGCACCATCACTTGGAGTCAGCACTGTGCAGGCACGGGGGGCTCCCAGGGACCCACATGGAGGGGATGTAGGGAGGAAATAATGATAAAGAGAAATGTATAAGGTCCATGTCAGTCTAATTTCTCATAACTCTGTTATTAATACTGTGAAGTGGGGGTTAGACTGAAGGTGTTGAGTGAATCTTAAGCCCCATTAAAACTGTCTGTGCTCTTAAGCAAGAGGCAAAGGCTACGTTAGGATGGTCAGTCTTTCCACAAAGTCTTTCCTTTATGGTTGCCCTTAACTAGATCTTTCTGACATTTTACTCTTTGTTGGGTTAATTTTAAAGCTTCACAATCTGATGCTTTTTGTTATGTTGACAGTGCAGCTGAGTGAACTTGATTATTCCACCTCCTCTTTGCCCAGTTGCAACGGAGCGATTAACATTTTAAGCCAACAATCTCTGCCTTCAATCTAAACTGTTGCTATGTTTGCACGTCACAGGTTGCCCTCCAGTTGACTCTGGAATGTAATGAGGAAGAACAGTCTTTCAGGTGCACTGAATCTAAAATTAACCTTCTACCTGAGTAGCTGGATTTGTAAAGCACTGTGCACTGAGTTCAAGAAAAACAGAAATTTAGACCAGAAAACTGAACATTTTCTAAGTGTAAAATCCTGACTCAGGTGTTGTCTTTTGAGACAGGAGCAACAGCTCTAGTTTAGCACTTGTAGAGCTGGGCTTGGCATCCTGCTGCTGCTTTGTAGAGCTGCTGTAGAGATTAGCATCCTGCACCTTTGTGAAGTCAAGTCTAATATGTGAGTGCATGGGCCTCTTGAGAAACTTTAGACTGGCTTTTGATTTGTTTGACACACAAGTAGTTCAGAGATAGCTTTCCTAGAGTAGGTTTATAGTGTAACTGTTGGGGGGTAGGCTTTTTGTTTTGTAAGCAGTACTAGAACATCTGTATTTCCAGCTGTGGAAGGAAGCAAAATAACTGTGGGTGGTATGGAAGCACAAGTCAGAGAGGAATAGGGAACAACAGTCTGGCAAAACTGTGTCCTTACACCAATGTGCAAATCTTGATGTGGACAGAAGGTAAATCAAAACTAAATGCTGGTAAAGCTATAACCTGAAACCTGGGCTGAAAGGATGTTGTGACCCTTCTCAGGTGTGCACCAGGAATATGCCTTAATACCTTAGGTAAATAATACTGCACTTTGAGAGGGATCTCCTGGACTGAAACTCTCATTCAGGGTCTGGTATCTGGGCAAGTCATGCAGAAGATCTAAGTCAAGACCCACCCTTTGGAGAGAGCTGAAGACTGTGTTTATGTTGGCTTAAAATGGTATTGTTTTTTCCAGGCAGGCACAGGGAAGGGACTGTCATAGCTGTGTGTGACACAGGCTTGCCACAAAGCACATCTGCTGGGTGCAAGCTGCAGCTCAGGTCTGGGGAAAGCTCTGCTGGAGCTGCAAGCCTAGATTCTGTTTTGGTGTTGATCCATGGAGATTTCTGGGGCATTATGTGAGCTGGCTCTAAACCAGGCTGAACACAAAGGAAAGGTATGTTTCAGAGCTCCTTTGATCTGTATAACCTAAATCCCACAGGAGAATAGGGAGTAACTTAGGGCAAGAAGAACAGTTTTGTGCCTGTTGGAGGACTGTAGTAGAGCAGCTAGGAGAGCTTCTAAGATGGTTCCTTAGTGTTCTGTGTAGACTATTGTTCAGTGCAAGTTCAGCTGACTGTATGGCTAAAACCACCTCCCTCAAGATAATCTAAATTCCTCTGTCCAGTTAATTTTGTGTTGCAAGTGGTGAGTTGTGTTGACTGGTTCATAATAGAATCCTACTACAATATCATGACATGGTATTAAAAAGTGTTTTTGATGCAGGCAAAGTGGCTTTCTTTAATCTTATGAGAAGGTTGTCAGCAAATATGAGAAAACGGACAGGAGTCCTAAAGATGAAGAATTAATGAGAGATGTGATCCAAATTTTGAACCACTGATGGATAAAAATAGAAGTAAGAAGTTGGAAGGGGAAGTAATGATTTGGGGTGATAATTGCAATGTAACTGAGAGATGGATATGAACTAAAAAGGTAAAAAAAAAAATCTTGACTATTTAAGTGCTCTATCAGGCTATAAATAGGAATCTCAAGTGTAGGCCTGTTATTTGGATCCAGGAATATGGAAGTGAGGATGGGTTAATTGGATTAAACAAACAGATCACCTCTGCCCTTGACAGAGATGGGCTGGGTAGCAGAATAGCTCAATTCAGTCTTTCACTTTTGTTTCTGCAAAACAAACAAACAAACAAACCCCTTTCATTCTTGTTCTCAACGCTGTGGCTGACTCCAGATGTTCTTGGAATGATGGTTATTGCTTTGGTTCTGATCTTCAAAAGACAAGGGCTGCCTATGTGCATGTTAGAATAAGGTGTGAGCATGATGTGTGCCTGTGTGTAAATACACGTGTAGAATATCCTACAACAAATGTCTCAAAATTAGCCCTTTACGACTTGGAATGCTTCTTATAACAGAAACAAGTTAATGCCAAAATTCCTAATAATGGCTTTCCAGAATGAGAGGGGCTAAAACTTTCCAGATATTTTGCCATCTATAACTTTCCACGTCCTAGAGTTAGGAGGCTAAATTATATTTTGTGGGTGTTTTGTTGTCATGGTTTTCAAGGCATAAGGCTCAATCTGCTTTTTATTTTTAATTATTTTTCATGAAACTAGAATGGAATTGCAGTCTGTGTTTGGTGGTGGTGGCTGTTCAAGGGTGTTTCTCAAACCACCCACAGTTACTGTAGTGTGCCACCTCTTTAATTTTATGTTCATAAGTGGAACAATTGAGGTGTTCTCATAAGTATGTTCCACTTATCTTTTTTAAGTCTTTGAAAAAGATGTGTAATAGGGTTTTAATAGCTTCTAACCCTTTGAAGAAAATTATAATTAATTTTAGGAGAGGCACTATTTTATGAAGTGATGAGAACCTCACAGCTTTCTGCACAGAGGTTGAAAGCTGAATGAGGCCAGTCTGGGACTTTGGCTGCCCATGAATGAATCAGCAGGGTGGTCAGAAAATTCCATATGCTTGGGTTTCCCAGGACACTTGTGTTGTTTCACAGCTGAAAAATCTGGTCTGGTCAGGAAAAGGGGGCCTTAACCATCTGAGTTGTTTACTGCATGAGCTGAAGTGCAGGAGACGAAGCTGTGCCAGTTTTCTCATATGGAGCACAAACCTGCTGGGTTTGGGCTGCTGTGGCTGGGAGCTGCCAGGTTCCAGGTCCTTGGAGCACATATGCACTGACCTTGGAACATCATGGTTGGCTGTGAATGTAGAGGATCCCTGTGCAAGCTTGCAGGGAAATCTTGGAAGCAAGTGTGGAGTGGTAGGTGGTGTGTTGAGGGTCACCGGAGGGACAATACTGGAAAAACTATGTTGATACTCTATCCTCTTACATGTTTGGACAGCAGTTTTCCCCATTCTCTAGGGGATTTAGTCCCAACCTTGTTTGTACTGCTAAACACCAACCAAAGGAAGTTCAGCACTTACCTCTGTTTGGCTTTACTGCAGTCATTAATCAGTGAGGACAGTACATGAATGCTCTGTGTGAGTACGTGTAGTTTAATCTCTCTCTCCTTATCTCTTCCTCTCTCAGCACCAGAAATTGCCTTTGCAAAATGAACCAGCTTCCTCCGAAGAGTCCTTTGGCATCCCCGGTGTCAGAGGGCACGAATTCCAGGGTAGAGGCTTTGGACAACTTGTCAATGGACAGTTTTTGGCTGGAAGTAGAGAACATTAAACAGAGCGCAGAAACCGAGCAAGAGGAATGCAACCTTGCAGATGTCAAAACACAAGAGGGTAGGTTGCCAAAAATGTTGGGAGTGAGGACAGGAATGTGAACATCTGAAACAGAAAATTTGCTTATGCACCTAAACTGTTTAGATGGATATTGGAGTGTGGTTAGAATGTTATCAGTCAATCAGAGATAGACATATTACTATAATGGGGGGTGGATAATGCCCTGCAGAAGGGGAGTGCTGGCCTGGCCTGGTTTCAGCTTCTGAAGCAAAGCTGACTCTAAAGGTCAGTCACAGGACCATGTTCCAGGCTCCAGACTTTTTCAAATGGCCCCACTAAGTGGAGGGGATCTCACTCTCAATGCAGGTGGCTGTATGGTAAACACCCTGTGAGAGCTGACTGTGTTTTGGAAGTCTTGTTTGTGCACATGGTTCTGAGATTCATCATAGTGGCTTCTATGAGAGCTGCTTCTGTGGAAAGCAGACTGACTGTTCCCTCTTTAAATCACTGTTCAAGAAACCACAATAAACATCCAGAAGGCCTTGAGTCCATCCACACAAGGTTTTTTCCTGCGTAACTCCTTTTTTTTTCCTCTCTTTCTTTGGAAGACTGCTTTATGTGCATGAGGTGTTTCTAATGGACTTTTTGTAACACTGATGTTATCCAGTGTTTTGAAATAACTGAAACTCAAAATAACTATATCCAATGTTTTGGAATAACCAGAACCAATAGTACTCCAAACTATTTGGAATGCAGTTGCCTTTTATAGAACCATAGAATGGTTTGGGTTGGAAGGGACATTAAAGCTCATTTCATTCCACCTCCCATGCCCTGGTCAGGGGTATCTTCCACTATCCCAGGTTGTTCCAAGCCCCATCCAACCTGCCCTTGGGCACTCCAAAGGATGGGGCAGCCATAGCTTCTCTGGGCAACCTGTGCCAGGGCCTTACTACCCTCATGGTAAAGAATTTCTTTGCTGTATGTAACCTAAATTTCCCCTCTTTCAGTTTGAATCCATTATACCTCGTCCTACCGTGGATGAGCAGCAACTTTTTCTAGATGAGCAGTTCCTTTTGATGTGGGAGGTACAACATCCTGGGGCACTAGAGGGATGACAAGTTGTGTTATCACATATACCCAGTGATCCCACAGGTGGGGCTCATACCTTTCCTGGGTCCATGTTGAAGAATGTGAGGTAGTTGGCTGTTGGGTTGTTGGGTTTGCAGCCTGCACAATCTACAGCTGCTGTGCTGCCTGATATTGAGAATCATCCACGTAATGGGGAAACATTTGTGTGGAAGTCCTACTCTGCTGCTGTGCTTGGGAAGGGTCAATAGCTCTCCTGGGTACATAGAAGGGGCTCTGGAAAGCAGAGTAGGCAAGACAGGGTAAACATTAAGGTCTTCTGTTTGTATCCCTACATGAAAGGCATAGGTTTGCTTTTCAGATCTGGAAAACATGCAAAGTGACTCAGAAAACGAGTGTGCCAGGAAGGAGACTCTGAAAAAGAGACCATGCCATGAGATGAAAGACTGTCTGGGATATCCAAAAGACTGATATGCTGGAGGCAATTTGATTGCTGTGTGTAAGCAGGGGCACAAGGAAATGTGTCTTTTAGTGCTGTATATTAATCTAGCAGGCAGGAGCTGACTGCTTAATTGGCCATTGAAACCAGACAGACTTGAAATAATGCTCTAAGTAGCAAAGCCTTTCCAGCAGGCTAGGGAAGGTGAGGCACGCTCAGGCTCTTGGTGCCTTCTCCACAGGAGTTTAGGCAAATAAGTGTTGTGCTGGGAGCATTGCTGATGAGGGGAAACTGGATATCATGTGGATGCAGAGTTCTGCTGGTGCCTGTTGGTTTTCACATCTCTGCGGCTTCTGGTGGGAGCATGGAGGCTTTGGGGCTCCTCAGAGCCAGAGGCACCACCATCCTTTGCATAAATCCTGGGAAGTTGTGCTTGGACAGCAGCAAACAGCTCTGTCTGGAGACTGCATGGCTCTACCTGAGAGGTGGCTGATCACAATCACTGCACAGGGACAGCAGGGAGGCTGCAGGCAGATAAGGCATTGCAAAAATGCTGACCCAGTTGGATAACTGGGCTCCTGTGTGAGGGGTGGTGTCGTGGGAAGCTGCTCCTGACCTGGTGTCAGGTGGGAGGCCAGTGTGTAACTGTGCAGAACTGGGTCAACTGAAAGGTACTCATGGAACTTGTGGCCTTGCTAATGGTTGAAGAAATGGAGCAGAAAGTAGCTTTTTCTTGGAACACAGAGTTGTCCTTTCCTTGCTGTCACTATTTGCCAAGCTCTCTCCAAGCCCTGACACAGAGCAGGGTGAGGGTGCAGGCACTCTGCCACTAAAATACCTGTTTGCAGGTTACAGGGTGTAACCACAGTGGAGAAATATCTGCAGAGTGATTGTTCTCCACCTTCGAAAACAAAATAGAAAGCTGTGCTTTGTGATTAGTCTGAAATTGGAGGATGCTGTATCTGTCCTTTAAATATTTGGAAATCAAATACTTTATTAAAAACACTAATTTTGGCCAGCTTATGTTGCAAGTAAACTTTTGGAGCTGTTGTTCTTTAGTTTTGCAGAATCATTCCTAATTGTGTCCCCCTGAAATACTGCTTCTTTATTACTCACAAGGCAAATCTTAGCAGCTCTCCAGGCTTAAACCTGCAGTTTCTGTGGGCATAAATCCTGCCCTGTCTTTGTTTTCCCCATTTCCCCCCAAAATAACCTATTTTCCTGGTTTCCTTTTGTATTACTGGCAAAATAAAACTGGACCAAAATATTTACCAGAGGAATTACAATCTGGTGCTTTGGCATCAGTGGGGCAGCAGCTCACACGGATGTCCGAGTTAGGGGTTGCTGCTTAGCATTGTGTATTAGATTAGTTTCCTGTTATGACTAGAATTGGCTATTTTCAAAATTTGCAAGCAATACATTTAACTTCCTTTAGTTCCCAAAGGCAAAATAAACCAGAGGCTTTTTGTGTGGTGTTGTGCTGTGAAACTACGGATGTAGGACAAACAGCTCTACAGTGAGGACTGTACAGTGAGTGGGACCAGGAGTGGCTGTGCCCAAGTGAGGGATACCTGGGGGATGCTCTTACCTGTTAAATGCTGTAGAACCAGACATTAAGCTGCTCAGAACACCAGGAGCATGCTGTTGAAGGCTCAGAAGAGTTTTAATTGAGTCACAATATGTTTTGGAAAGCTGCATGAACACAGAGAATTCCGCAGAAAAATTAAATTATTTAATCTCTCAAGAAAAGTTGCATGGCTGCTTTTTATTGATGCAATATTAATAGGACTTGGCCAGAGCAACTGTGTTAGCTGAGGAGATAGGACTGTGCATAGGACAGAAAGAGTGGGAATGGACTCATCTTTGTCAATCAGTCTAGTTGTTTTGTTTCTTTTCCCAGTGTAACATTTGGTAAAGCTGTACTGGAGCTGCCTGCAGTGAATGAATGTGGTACATAGAATTGGAACGATAAAGACTTTGTGGTGTTTGCTGTGTTAAAGTTGAAGACACCTTCTGAATCACTACTTTTATCTTTGAATTTCAATAGCTGCCTTGCTCAGGGCACTTTCTCAGTTGCACTTCCTTATGAGTGCATCCCATAAGAAAAAAATTGTCTTCTGTGTTTGAAGTGCAGCTTTATTGAGGAATGAAGTGGAATGGTGCATGTTTGAGTGATGCTGCTGTACTGTCTCCAGGCTTCTCACACTTCCTTCTGGAAAAGGAATGGTCTTTAATTCTAGTGATATTTTGAATAAGCCCAAACATAAAAGGAATGTGTGGAGTAAAAATAACGTTTTTGCTTTTGCTGAGTGTATGGATACCAGTCCACTCCAAAAAGTAAAGAGTAGGGATGGTGCAAACAAATAGTTCTGCAAGGATATTAAATAAATTACGTTTCAATCCACCAGATCAGGGCCTGGATGTTTAAAAAAATAAAATTATATCTAGGAATGCATATAGATGAACAAAAATTAAAAGAAATAGCCAAATAGAGAAGAGAACAAAAGCCACATGAGTGGTGGTGTGTGTTGTGGCTTCTCACAGGCCTTTTGTGCATTCTCAAAGCTGTTGAAGGATCATGTGTGATCCAGGGAGGCATTGCCATTCCTTTGGGGTGGCTGTGTGCTGTTGCCAGCTGTCAGAGCTCCCTTTTGCACAGGCAGTGCATGAAAAGGCAGATTTAAGTGAGTCCACCTGACTTTCCTCTCATGTCATGTTGCAATCTGTATCTAAATACCATCTGGAGTCACACTTTTCTGCCCAGATTCTGTGCCCCAGGCAATATCCATGCTCTATAGCTTTTTTTTTTAACTTCTCCTTGCCTAGGATGAGCAGAAAGCATTATGTGGGCAGCTACAGCTGCTCAAAGTGCTGTGTCTCCTCTGATACCCAGCTGGCTGCCCGGGAATAGAGCTCAGGTTCTGAGAACAGCCGTGACTTCCTAACCAAGGTGTATCTCCCTTCCAGTGATCTTCCATTGCCACCTCACAAAGGGGATGGCTCGGGCTTCTGGTTTTTGTGCCTCTGAAGCGCTGCAAGCACCCAAATCCCTGTTATCCGCTCACTCTGCCTTCTCCTCCCTTGCCCGGCAGAGGGAGAAGCTGAAGCCGAGTGGCTGCAGGACGCGGGTCTGTCCGACCTCCTTGGGGACCGAGCCTCGGACAACGACAACATCGTGCTGCTGTCCACCCTGACCAGGACTCAGGCTGCGGCCGTGCAGCGCCGGCTGGACACCTACTCCCGCTCCCGCAGGAGGAAGAACAAGCATCCCGTGCGTGATGTCCGCGACATTTTTGGAGTGGTCAGCTCGGAGGTTTGTTGGTTTCTTGGGGTCTCCTGAAAGAACTTGTTGCTTTGTGGTAGGTGACTTTGGCTTTCTGGGTCAATAGCTACTGTAATGCCCAAAGAGATGGCTCAGTCTCTTGAGCTGAGATGTGGTTGAGATTGGAGAAATTCTGCATCCTGGCAGCAGGAATTATTACAAAACTTTGACATCCATAAACTTCCTAGAGACTGCTGGAATGCTTCTGTACAGTGCCTCCATACAGTGCCTACAGCACTGCAGTCCTGTGGAGCACTGGCATCGTTTGGAGCCCTCTTGTGTCTTCTTTATTCCAGTGACAAGTTAAACCATGTTTAACCAAAGCAAGAGAGCTGCTTAAGTTCAGTTCTGATAAGCTGACCTTGCACAGCTGGAAATCCTGGAGAAAGACTGGCACTGACTTTTTTTTTTTTTTGGTGTGGGGGGTGTCTTGATTTGGTTGTTTGGATTTATTTTTTTTTGTGCCAGAGAATTCATAACCATTACCTTTTCAACTGCTTTCCTGAAGTTCTGTACCTCCTTTGATTGTGGCCAAAACAATTTCTTTTTCATTTTTTTCAGGAGACAGCAGCAGAGAAAGAGGAGCCCAGCCCAGATCCATTGTGGCACAACCTAAGGACTGCAAATGCACAGAGAAGTAAGGAGCAAGTTTTCAAATGTGAAGTAGAACTGAATGGGGGGAGTAGGATCTGAAGTGAGGCTGGAACAGGAAGAGAGGTTATACATATGTTTTTATTTATGGATATATATATATATATATATATGGACTCTGAAACATTCTTGCTTTAGATTTTGTTTGGTTTTTAAACGTGATTATTCACAGTTGTGGATAAATAAACTTTTCCAGGCTTCAGTGTTGTTAGGCATTGCCACTCAAAATGATCATTGTAATTCTTTGAGAAAGCAGCTGGAAGATGAAAATAAAATCAGTCTACTAAAGATCATGTGCCAAAATCTTAAAAATGCCATATGCCATTGTGTAAAGAGAAGTTAGCCATAAGGATGTCCTGTAATTTAAGACTCATGTTTTACAAGTGGTCTGGTGACTGTAGCTGTAATTTTATGGCTTTAATATTGATCAGTGTCATGACTGTTCTATTGGAACTCTGTGCTCATATGTCAGTGTAAGATTTTGTAAAAACAGTGGTACCAAATCTGTCTCAAACTGGTTTTTTAGCTTTTTTGTTTACTAAGCTTCACCATCCTGGCTTTCAGAAATTCAAGACTGTTTCTCCTCTGTAGCAGAAACCCAGGATTACTCCTGCACAGTTCGAAACCCTGGAAAAGAGGAGGTGTTCAACATGGATGTTGCCTATTCAGAGCAAGCAGCTGTCCTGCTAAAGGGATCATTCCTGTCAGAATCTAGGAAATCAAAGGATGGAAATGTTCTAACTGTAAGCACTGAAGGAATTTTTCCTGTTACACCTTATTACTCTGTTCCTGTCAAGAGGGTACAAGACACTTGATTCACTTGTATGATCAGCTCTTGGAAACATCCAGTGTTGCAGGGGGTTATTTAGGTATTTTTGGGTAAGTAGAACAGTTATTCTTGCAGTGTTGGGCAAGGATAGGTGTTGTGCAGTGGAGGATCAAAAAAACTAAGATTTATGTGTAAAACTAGATGTTTTGATACAGATTTGGATTGTTTCCACTGAAAACAATAACTATTGAACTTTATTCCTCATAATTCCAACAATTTTCTTCTGCACAAGTGTACTGGATTGTTTTTAATGTTCAAATAGGTTAGGGTTGGTATCAGACGGTCTTTTATTTAGTTAAATTGGAATCTTCAATAAAGCAACAAGGAAAAGGGAAAAAAATTATTTAACTAGTGGTTGAGCAAGAGTAGTTTTGAGCATATGTGTGATCTTGAACACAGAATGAACAGATGCCTGGTTATGAATCACAGAAATACAGCAAAAGTTGATCACTAGTGGGATTAGTAGTGATAACTGGAACTCAACCTTTTGGGTGTGTGTTTTCCCTCAGAAATTTAAGATCCCCAAGGGCAGACTAGGAGTGACCAGGATTGGAGATCTGTCTGCTCAGGACATGAAGAAAATCCCCACACTGGCCCTCATTGAACTAACAGCTCTCTGTGATATCCTGGGCTTTGAGCTGAAGAGAAACAAAGCAGCAAAACTGAAAACAACAGGTTAGTTGTAATTTTTTGTTGCCTTTTTTTTACACTCATTTTCTCATAGGTTTGTTTCAAATATTAGAAACATTTGATAAGGAACCTTTGAGACAGGTGTTTTTTCCTTGGTCCTGGAAGTCACTGGATCATGACATCAAGACCCAGTAGCACATTTATGTCTGGCTATCTAATGTATCTTCCTGTTGAATTATTCCTTTCTTTTCCTCCAGTATCTTTGCTTGCAAAATGCCATCTGAGTCTTCAGTGGGGGATATATCCCTTACACCTGGGTTAGGGGTGATACAGACTTATAAACTGTTGTTTCTGTTGTAGAGAAAAGACTCTTTGGAGTTCCACTCAACACTCTGTTAGAAAATGACCAAAAGCTGCTCCCAAACACCAAGGTCCCTCTGCTGCTCCAGGCAGTAAGTTCTCTTCTGGTTTCATCCCCACCTCTGATCCTCAGGGTCAGCCTGTGAAAAGGAAAGGCTGACTCCTCATCCTCTGTGCTTTAAGAGCTTTATTTTCCCCCCCTTTAATAGCTGCTGTCCTGCTTGGAGAAGAGAGGACTTGAAACAGAGGGCATTCTGAGAGTTTCTGGGTCCCAGACCAGGATCAAGGTATGACCTCTTTAGCAGTGTTTGAAAGTGTCAGAGGTGATCAGGGAGTGTTTGCTGAAGCAGGTATCTAAATAACCTGAATTAATAAATATTAATATTATTAATAAATAACCTGTCTCATCTCACTTCCCAGTACAACTAGAAATTTCCTGGGAAATCCAGGAGTGTGTTACTGGAAGGGTTTCTGTGATGTTTTCACTTGGCAGGTTGCCCTCCCAGAGCTCAGCTACAGTATTTCTCTTCTATCTGCTTATAATAAATGCCATTTTTTTAACAGAGCCTGGAACAGAAGCTAGAAAGAGAATTCTACACTGGCCTTTTCCACTGGGATGAGGTGCACCAGAATGATGTGTCTGGGCTGCTGAAGAGATTCATTCGGGAGCTGCCGGCCCCGCTGCTGACAGCAGAGTACCTCCCTGCTTTTGCTGCTGTACAGAGTGAGTCTCTGCTCTGCCTGTTTGGCAGCACTTCACTGGTTTGTGCTCTTGCAAAGCTCTTCTGGTCTTGAAGTCTCTTGTCTGGGGAGCCTGTGGATCCAATGGGAATACAGAGCATAAGTGAGAGTCATAGTCATTGGTTCTTGGTTGTACATCTTTGTTGCAGCAATGCTGTCCTGGGGTCTTAAATCATGTTGTGTCATTTGAGGCTGCACCATTGCTGGTATGAATTAGACAAATTGATCAACAATGACACAAAGACTCAGCTGTGGCAACTGGCCAGGGTGCACAGGCTTGGTTTGTCTGTAGGAAATGTGATTCTCTGCAAGCACCTTGGTTTGAGGTTTGTGCCTCAGTAGGTGGCTTGGATGTGTTAAGCAAACTGATTCAGTACAAGCTTCTTTGTTCAAAAATAGGGAATTATGGAGTTCTTGGATGCCCTTCAAGGGCATCACAGTGGCTGGTAGATTATGTACTCTAAAGGAAATGAACTAGACCTCTAAAACATGAGTGAATTCCCTTTGTAAGGACAGTATTCTGTAAAGCAAGGTCTCAATTCCCAGACAACAAACACTGCAGTGAGTAACTGCCTTGTTCCTTGGGGGATTGCCGTGCTTAAAAAGACCAGTGTCAGAAATCTGAATCCTCTGTCCTATTGTTTCTCTCCCTCTCCAGATATTCCAGACCTGAAGCAAAGATTGCAAGCTCTGAACCTCCTGATCCTGATTCTGCCAGAACCCAACAGAAATACTCTAAAGGTAATGGCTTATTCTGATTTTAGCTGGGAAGACATAAATCATAGAATCATATAGGTTGGAAAAAAACCTTTAAAAATGGAGTCCAACTACTAACTCAGCCAAGGCCACCACTAAACCATGTCCCCAAGTGCCACATCTACACAGCTTTTAAATAGGCACCACTTCTGCCTTTCTGTGCTTTATTAGAACTGTGGTGGTTGCTGCTGCTTTTTGTTTTCTCCTGAGTATTTCAGTTTTCAGGTACTAAAGGCAAGGCTGACTTAGCACCCTCTAAACTTCAGAGTGCTGGAATATATAATCCAGCCAAAGATGATTTCTCATGGCTCTGGTGGAGGCATGAGGTGAAAGAGAGAATCCAAAAGGTTTTATTTTTTCCTCTGGGATTGGCTTTGAGGGAACACCAAGGGAAGTACAGGTTTATCTTTAGATTCTGCACCTTTTATGACTGGACTTTATAAATTGCCACCTGCTAAGGAGTATGAGCTTATTTACTTCCCACGGTGTCTCTCCTGATTTGTGACTTCTGGACATAATATCTGTGCCTGGTGCAGTTACTTGTTGCCATCATAGTATCAGAGACTGGTCACTGAACTTCCTAATTGGATAAATAGAATTTGCTCATGGATCTCAAGTCAAAAAAAAGCTAATTAAGTGATCTCTCCAGCAGTTGTCACAAGAGGGTTTTTTTAGCATTATTAGTGATGGATGTCTTAAGTCTCTTTCCCTCTCTTCAGGCTATACTTGAGTTTCTCAGCAAAGTTGTTGCCAGGGAGAACAACAACAAAATGAACCTCTGGAACGTTTCCACAGTCATGGCCCCAAATCTCTTCATGCACAAGGGGCTGCCAAACAAGATCCCTGAAGGGAAGGAGAAGCAGCTGGCAGAGGGGGCGGCTGACGTGGTGCGGATGATGATCCATTACCAGGATCTGCTCTGGACAGTAAGTTGCCCATATGTTTGGCAGTATGATGTAGCAGTGTCTTGGTCTGGTTAATGTTGGAAGTGGGAAGGGAATAGGCTTGGAAACTGCAGAGGAGCTAAACATCTGTAGGCAAAATCTCTGGCTGAATTCCAAGACTACCTATCCTCAAGGTATTTAACAAGTATCATGAAGTCATAATCAGGTTCCTAAATTACATTCTCATCTTTGAGTGATTCAATTCCTATTTTGTCCCTTCTTTCCTGCCCAGGTCTCCTCTTTTTTGGTAGCTCAAGTGAGAAAGCTGAATGAGAGCAACAGCAAACGGTACCAGTTTCGTGACAAGCGACTTAAAAATTTGTTGCGGAAGATTCACGCAGATAAAGACAAGGTGGAAAAGAACCAGGCAGAGGTGAGTTAGGGCTTGGGGAAAAACAAGCCCTTTCATGGCAGCCCTTTCAAATGATTGCATGAGCACTCAAAAAGCTGTAAGGAGTTATGCTCATAGAGCAAGAAGGAGAAACATTCACAGAATAGCGAGGAATAGTTTCCCAGACCTTTTTGGCCAAGTTGGAGCAAAAACTGACCCCAACAGCAAGAGCTCTAAATATATTCCAGCCTACAAACCATTTGGTTAAAAGCAGGTAAAGAGGGAAGAGACCAGGAGCAGAAATGTTGGGTTTGCCTCATGTGAAGGACAGAATTCATATGGCTCTAGGTGTCCCATGTGTTTGCACAGAAATGTCTGCTGTGATAAAAGTGGACTTACTTTTGTGAACTTAAAGTGGAAGTTTAGGTTATTACAGCAGTATTGCATCTAATTTTCTTTTTGTTCCATAATGCTCTTGATCTGTATGGAAGGATTTGAGGATGAGGCTCTTCCCACTTAAAAGAAGTTCCCTCATGAATGACATGGCTCTGCTCAATCCTGTGTTGGTGCAGACTGAGATTTTTAAACAAATGTTGCTACCAGATCTGTTTCAGTGTCAAAGTTGGGTAAAGACCCTTGGAGCCATTCTGCCTGGTTTGTTTTTTTCTTGCCATTTCAAGTTAATGTGTGCTGGTCTGTAGGAGCTGGATTGCACCACACAGGGCTGGGTATGAAATATCACATGGCAGTGGTGGTGCAAACAGGATCTCTAAGGACATGAGATTAGAGGGAGTCTTCAAGTAGAAAAAAAGCATTGAAAGCTTTAATCTACCTACCAGAACAAGAGACTGTGTTCTCACAAGCCAATACATTCCTCAGTCTTTCTATATGAGTTGGGATGCTGAGATGATGTCTGCCTAAAATGTGTCTGTTAAGATGGCATGTCAATGTTAGAAGGGCTGTTGTTTTGGAGAGAGCAGCTACTGGTTGGGTAATCGAAGAGATGACCCCATGCTTAGCAAACAGCACAGCTCTAATGGTCTTGGTGTTTCTGTGTTAGTGTTGCAGAGGATTAGGGGTTGCAAAATAACTTGCTGCAGGTCAGACCCCGTGAGAAGAGTTCAGTGTTCTCCACAAAAATTCTGAGAAGTTATTTTATGGAGTAGCTGATTAAAGTAGTACTTAAAACACCACTTGAACTCTGCTCTGTGATGGCTCAGCGCTTCTTTTTTTGGAAACTACCCTTTTGAAATTCAGTAGTCTGCAATCCAGATGTCCAAACTCCTTTTGCAGTTGTTTAAATGAATTTCTGAGAAGTCATTCAAACCTGCGCAAAACAGTTTGTCAGAATTCCTTCTGACAAATCTTATTTTTATCCAAGCTTGTGTTTTTTCTGGTGGCAGTACTGGGTTTGAACAGCAGAGAGCACCAGCGCCCGCTGATGGAGAGCACAGAGCTCCTCTCCCGGCCGAAGCGCCGAAGCGCTAATGATTTATTTATAGTGCTCACCTTGATGCTTCTGTAAGCTTTCAGCCTGTGGAATCTGTGCAATAAGAAACGAGCCTAAACTCTCTGAGCTGGACGTGTTTAGTTCTTCACACTCTCCGAACGATTTTGAAATTTGAGGTTTTGAATGATAGCCAAGTCTTTGTTTAAGCACTTTCTTTTCTTTTTGCCTGCCTTGTCCAGCCTTCCAAGATCGTGAAAGTCCACGCATCGCTCCTCCTGAAGGACTCTCTGGAGGTTCACTTGAACAATGCAACCAGGGTTGCTGATGTCCTGAGGCAGTTTCAAAAGAACCTGTGCCAGAATGGCTGGAATATTGTTAACACTGTCAACCTCCTCAAGTGGTAAATGGCTTTTTCTCTGCTTTAGAAAAAGAAAAATACTAAGTGGTCTAGTTGCTGCTTTCAGTCTTGTGGCAGAGGTGATGTGGCAGCACAGTGAGTCATGAGGACACTGTTCTCTGCTTCTCTATTTTAAGATGTGGAAATAGTGTGTTGGATGGGGAAGTCAATGTTAATTCACCTGAGTGACTCCATTCTGTGCTCAGGCTGTCAGGAGGTCAGTGGTCCCCTCTGGGCTGCTGGACACCAAGTGAACACCAGCAGCCTTGCTGAAGGGAAGAGAAAGTGGAGTAACATTGGCTCTGCAAAACAAACCCTCCCTAGCTCTCCTGGAAAAACATCACCTGTGCAAATTATCTGCCTGGAGTAGTAATCCAAACTTGAATATGTTAATGTAGGGATTTCCTAAAATAAGCTCTGCAATTCCCTCCTGTGCTCCAGTGGTGAATTGTGAATTAACACAAAAATGAATAGAAGAATTTCTGCCCCCTTCTGTCACCATTCTTGCAGATGATTTAGTAGGTAACATGGCAGTGCATCTCCTGACTGTGTCACAGGAGGTGTCTAGACAAGGAGGGTGTAGGGAAGTTGTCTGAAAATGGGTCAGCTGGCATCATGCAGCTGCAAAACTCTTCCTGTGAATGAGCTTCTCTGGAGTAGTCCATCAGTTTTTGGGGAATGCTGACAGTGAACTTTGGAGTTTATGCTTGTTGTTTTGTAAATGAAAAGTTAGTGTTTGCATATAGTGTGCTGCTTGCTACCAGTGAAGAACAGCTGCCTTGTTTTCTTTATTCAAAATCTGTTCAGGACAATCAGCAAGGTCTCTATACCATGGCCTGTAGCTTCCTTGACCATTGCTGGTCTTGGAACCATAAGGAATTCTTTTGGAAGGAAGATTACTGAACAGACTTAACCCATCTTTGCAAAGATTTAACTTTCCTGTGTTTTTCTTTCTGCAGTAACAACTCAATGGACTGCACCAATTTACTCCTGTATGAAGTGGGAGGTAATATTGGTAAGTATAAATGGTAGCTGAAAGTAAGGACAAATACTAATTTTTGAGTGTGTGGGGGATCAAACAAAATCCAAAACTTAGCAACTGGAGGGCTAAGGATATAAGAAATTTATTTTTTTCTGCATGTCTTGTGTTAATAGGTGAACACTGCCTGGACCCAGACACTTACCTCTTGGACTTGTACCACATTAACCCCCATGCTGAATGGATAATTAAGCAAAACCCATCTTATCCCCGCATGTTCTAAGGGAAGGCATGGGGGAAATGAAGCTTTTGAATGAAGTTTTTGGAAGGTGTGGAAATAGAGACGTTCCTGACATAGTCACAGACTGGACGACGCTCGTGACTTTGAAGGAAAACCAGCTTTATTTACTGCTTCCATGGCATCTGGCAGTGATATGCTCATGAGATTACATGAGTCTACCTGCTAAGAGAGGTGTTGGAAACAAACAGCAACTATTATGTAGCAAAGTTTGCAGGGGGAATGACTGTTCTTAAAAAAAATCCCCCCCAAAACAAACACTGAAAGCAAAGGTGCACCAATTGTGTAGAAAAGATGAATGGAAGAGAGGAAAGGTCATCTCGAAGATTTTAGATATCTGTTTGCTCTGGATTTGCTTTCTTTTGGTCACATCCAGACTTTGGAGGAGAGACAGTCAAATGCTGCAGTGGTACAAAGGACACCCCTTTTGGTAAAGTCTGTGACTGCTTGGTGCACATGACCAGAAGAGATTGTGATCTTGGGTTTTGCTAGTAAGATACTGTTATATTCCTTGAAGAATGAAAAAGGGTGTTTCAAAAAAGGCCAGATGGGATGTAACACCAATATCTTGAATTTAATGACTACAGTTAAATATGCATATGCAACACAAGAACATAGTTTTCCTTTGGGAAAAAACTATGGAAAGGACAGCAGCCTTTCAGATGTGCAGTGTGATGGGAGAGATGCCTGTCCCAAACAGCTCTGCTGGTAATGCAAAGCCAAATGTGCAGGTTGCCATCAAAGAGGGTAAAACATACATTTATTCTGCTGGACAACTTATATATCAACAGATAACCAAGAAAATATTCTGAAATTAACTTGAGGTTAGTTATCTGACCTGGCCACATGAACTGAACTTCTTCGTGGAAGATTCTGTGTGAACACGTCTGTTCAAAACAAAATCATCCTCCCCTGAGATGTGCAGTGGCTGAACTTGAGAGGTCCATGTCTGTGCCTGGTTGCACAGTGGGTACTGAACTGAGCCTTCCCTGCTCTGGCTGCACATTTCCATCCCTCACAGCACAGTGTGGTCACTGTGGGCTGGAGAATGAGGGTAGAGGAGAACATTTGCACCTCACTTAGCTGCTGCATCATCGTCATCCAACGCCAGCCCAAAGAGGACTGTACTGGTGGAGGAGGTGCCCACAAGTATTGTTTTCCTTTGTGTTGATACTGAAATACCTCATGTGAGGGAACCCACTGTGCAGTTACATGGGATGGAACACACACCATGTCTGGAAATATGGACATCTCTTTTTATGTACTGTTTTTAAACACTGTTGGATATTTATTCCTGTGGCAGAGGCAGGGCTGCCCTGCAAGTGTGTACTCAAAATATTTCATTTGCCAAATCCTAGCTGCACTAGTTACAATCTCCAGTATTATTTCTTTTGTTAAATGAATTGGTTTCCATTGCAATCAGAATTTTCCCTCTTCTGTTTCTCTTTTTTTTTCCCCACGTTGATGTGTAGCTTTCCTTATTCATTATCTCAAACTCCTAGTTTATCTTTTAAAGGCACTTCACTCTGATTTGTCTGTGTGGTTAAATTTTTATGGTGGTTGAGGTCCTTGAGGAACAGGTGAGCCATAGTCTGTATTCTTTCCAGCCTGTTTTGAATACTGTGTAAGTGGTGCTGATATCTTAAAATTATGCATATGTTAGAGAGTATGTCTTTTTTTGGGGTGAGATGATGCAGATGCATTAACTGTTTGGTTCATCTTCATAGCTGTCTTCTTAAGAAACCATAGTAGAAACTTGCAGAAAAACCCACCTCCCAACCCTGACACAGATCCCCAATGTCAAGAATTCTTGAGGTGCCTCTTTTACAGGGCTTAAATTGTGCCTAACAGAGCCTGATTCTTTTCCTTTAGGATGGGAGATTTGTGCCTCTTGAAAGATCAAGCTGCTTTAAAACAGGGCATTAAAAATCAATGGTACCTATTCACTCATCCCTCTGAAAATCTTTGTTGCAGTGATGGAGTTGGCAAAGAGCAAATGCCAGAGATGTGATACCCTGAGAAATGCCCAACTCATTAAGGTGTGTGAGCTCCAAGATCCTTTGCAAGTTAAATTGCCCCCCTGCATGTCACATAAAGCTGCACTTTTTTCACCCCTCCTATGTTGATTTATTAAACATGCTGCCCATATATATTGAGGGGTGAGCACTACATCACTGCTACTGTAAACTATGAATGATTGGGGTTTTTTGAACACCAAACAATGTGAATCATTGCTGTGGAAAACAGGGGTGATAGGAGATTCTCATGACACAGATATCAGATCCCAAATGTGAAAGGAAATGTTAAAAAAAAAAGAGGTATTCCCAGATGATGGATATGCTTTTGTTTGTTATTTTTCCTTTCTATCTTTGTATCAAGAAGTAAGCATTAATTTTTTATCCACTGATGTGCAACCCACTTCTGAATCCTGGCTTTTAATACCTGTTATTTTTTACAAATTTTTAATTCTGTGTTTAAATTTCATTTATGCAGTGAAACAATAAACATACAGTAAAATCTCTTGGCTCAAGTTTCATTAGTGGCTGAGAATAAATTAGCACAGTAAACAGCATCTGTGAGCGCACCAGGATTTGCCCTGTGCCTGAAGAGGGATGTACCTGGGGTCTAAGTGAGCTGGGCAAGAGTTTGTTAGAGCTTCAGAAGTTCTTCTTTGGATGATCCTGTGGGATTGCTGCAAAAGAATGATCCAAGAGGAAGAGGAGGCTGCTGATGGGTATAAGAAGCCCAGAGAAAGATTAATGGAAGCTGAAGGTGAGCACCAAAGATTAGTGACTTCTGAAGGAAGAAGTTCTTAAATCTTTAAGTTTGAGGAAATATCCCAGGAAAAGTCTCCTTCTCAGCTGAGCTGTGCTCAGTGGCGTTGGGTGCTGGACTAGTCAAGTTGGCCAAGAATAATCGGAATCCAAGCTGAATATGTGGTTAAACCATGACTAATACTTTAGTGTTCAATAGTCAGTGATTAAATGTGGCATAAATCCACTATGATTTGTTTAGAAACAGTAACAGCAGCAGCCTGGCCAGTAGTACTGGTGGAAAGGCAGGACTTGCTATCCTACCCAGAAACAAAAGGAAAGGGAGGAGGATCCAAATGGCTTTAGAAAGCTTCCAGAACAATTATCTGAGGAAAACACCAGCTTATCAAACTCATTTCATCCATTCATCTTCAGCAGTATCAAAGAGTTAATCTCTTTCATCCCCAAGGGCTTTTGTGATTGATCATTACACAGCTCTTCCCTGCTCAGAATAAAAACCCAGTATTTATTCTGTGTGCAACTTGAATGCAACTGTGTGCTGTGCTGAGATAACGGGACAGAGCATAAAAGAATCTTGCAACTGCTGGTTAAACATAGTTGTGGATTAAGTGGAACCGAAAAAAACCCCTAAAAATATTAAAAAAGTAATTTGCCTCAGGAAAAGGTATTTGCAGAAATATAGGGTCTTCACAGAAACAAGTGAGGCTTCAGCTCCTGGAGGGAAATGCCACAGGAAAACAACTAAATGCACTTTCTGGAGCAGAGTAAGTAACAGCAAGTATTGTGAATAAAATATATCTGCATTTGATTAAATCTATTTCCTTACCCTCATGCACCCCCTAATGCTGAAAATAAGACAAATAACACATGTGGTTCTGCATGCTGAAAGAATGAAACTTTAAAGTTATTTCCAAATCTTGTTTGGTCTTGATTGCTCATGCAATTGCACATGTCTTCAGCTTCAGGGGGAAACAGAGGCCGTAGTTTGATATTTTAAGTTGCCAGATAAGAGAATGTGCAGCTGCCCTGACTCACCAGCTGGGAAATGGTCAGGGCAGGGGCAACTCCCATGGTCTCCCCCAGCCATCCCTACCACCCCCAGTCTCAGGTTTGTTTGCTTTTTTTGGTTGTTTGTGGTGCCTTGGTTGTCCCTCTCCATTCTTCACTGTCCTGGGGAAGGCAGGTCCCCTCCCATGCCAAGGTACTTCTCCACAGCAACAGGAGCTGGAAGGACCCACTGAGCTCAAGGGGTAGAAGCTTTTCCCTCCACACTCTGCTCTGTTACCCAGCTCTGTACAAGGACTGGCCCAAAGAATGTCAGTGGAGGGAGGAAATCCTTTTCTCCTTAGTCCTTGGGAGGGAACTTGAAGTCGTACTGTTTTCATCTCTGACCCTCTTGGCTGTTTGTACTTTTCTGGCTGATGCAGTTGCAGGAATACTTACCCAAGGGATAAAGGCAGAAAAGAGGAAGAAACACAGCAGAAAGGGAGGGTGTGGGTTGCTTGTCACTTTTTAAATTTGTTTTACAGGGTTTGGAAGACATGCAGGTGTATATGAGCTCTGCTGCCCTTTCCTTGCTCATCCCAAACCTTGCTCTTGGCAGGCTGCAGTAGAAACCTGCTTCAGAGATTCCTCATCCTGTGCAGAGCGAAAACCAAAGGTTGTTTTCCCTATAACACTTTGTCTTCAGCTGTTGCCAGCCTGCCCTTTCTGTACTGGGAGGGTAAGGTGAGTGTTCAGTACCAAATACGTTTCATATTGGTGTATGTGTATGGATGTTTCAAGCTAAGCATAGGCTACTTATGATTTGTGTTGAAATTAAATCTTTTGAGCCTTTCCCTGAGTTTTAAAAGGCCCTGGATTTAAGGGGTTGGGGTGTGGTTACACATAATCCACCTGTGTTATCTCCTACCTCGGCTTTTTGTATGTGCCCAGTCAGTGCAGGAAGAGAAAGTCACTCTTATCTGCACTGATGAGTCTTAGTTAAGCCTTCTCTGGACACAAGAGCAGTCACAAAGTGGAATAATTGCCTTTTACTTATAACAAACTGGAAGAGCTGTCTCAGGGTTTTAAGAGAGACAATTAAAGATTTTGCATTGTTTTCTTCAAAGGGAGAAATAGACCTGGGGGCTCCCTAATAGCCCTCCTGATTCTGAGCTGTGCTCTCAGAGCGAGTTGTTGTGGGCTGCATTTATTATGAGCCACTTATTATCCCTAATAAGCAGGGGGTAGGTCTCTCTGTAACAGGCGAAGTTGTGACTTGATGAACACTCAGCTGTCTCTATTTAAGACAAAATTACTGTAATTAACAAAGCGATCAACCCTACTTTCGCTTTGCCTGGCTGGGACAGAACAAATGGGCTAAATGAGGCTCGTTTAGCACAAAGGTAGAGAAAGGGGGCTGCAGACCTCAGGATACACAGGCTTAAGGCTTGTCACACGCTGCTTTTAATGGTAATGTCACATAATTGTCTCTTGTTAGATAATTTCCTTTTCAACAAAAATCACCCACGCTGGGCTTTCTCCAGCTCAGCCCAGGCGGAGTCCTGGGGGTGAGCAGCCAGGTGGGTTGATTTCCTATAACCTCCCCTCGAACCGGGGGTGGGTTGGATTCCCTGGCTGCTGGGCTCACTTGGGACTCTTATCGGGTTGTTTGCAGAATTTCTGTCTTTGAGAACAAGATTAATCTCTCAGGTTGTCTTACGGTGGGCAGAAGCTGCCTGCTCCCACTCCCCAGCTGCTGCTCTTCGTGTTGCTTCGCTGTCTGAAGATACTGAGATGCTGGAGGGCCAAGGAAATGCTGTTTCACTGCGTTTTGCCCTCCTGTGAAATAAACTGATAAAGGGTAGATGTGCTACAGCTGAGGAAGGGTCTGGAGCACAAGTCTGATGAGAAGGAACCGAGGGAGCTTAGGTGGGGCTCAGCCTGGAGAAGAGGAGGCTCAGGGAGTACCTTTCTTTCTACAACTCCCTGACAGGAGGGTGGAGTCAAGTGGGGGTTCATCTCCTCTCCCAGTTAAAAAGTCACAGAAGGAGAGGAAATATGCTAGGGCAGGTTCAGGTTGGATTTTAGGAAGAACTTCTCCACTGAAAGGGCGGTCAGACATCGGAACAGGCTGCCCAGGGAAGTGGTGAAATTGCCATCCCTGGAAATGTTCAAAAGGTGTGTGGATGTAGAATAAGAAAATGGGACTGCTTCAGCCTCAGCTGGTTGCTCTTTCAGGAGAATGAAGCTGGTGCTCCTTGTCAGCAATGGTGGACCTTGCTACATCAATTCATCAAGCAGAGGAGGAGTTTGCTTACGTCTGTTGTGTAAGAAAATCACAGAGAAGTTTATTTCAGCAGATTGTTAAAAAATAATCTGTAAGTGCTTCAAGGGACTGGGGCTGCTTAACCTGGAGAGAATTGTCTTCATCCCATCCCTTTTTATATGCCGGGGAGGTCCATCCTTGCGGTACCCACCCACACCCAGGGGCAGCTGCTCGGCTGTGATAAGGACATTAGGGCAGAAGGATAAATTGGAACTGAAGAATGTCTGGCTTGGTCAGAAATGCTGATGGCTCAGGATTTCAGAGGGATTCGTCATCGCAGCCTTGTTCCATGGCAGGCGTGACTGCTCTCCATTTCGGAGGCTGGTTGTGTCTGTCGGATGTTTGGCTGCTGTTCTCCGAGGCTGCCCATCGCTCTCCATTGGGCATCTCCGTCCAGCTCCGGCGCATCCCTGGCTGGAAGGGACAGCGAGCCGCTGCTGTAATTGTCACATACACGCGAGGAAAACCCGTGTTGAGCCGTCAAAGGCAGAGCCAAGAGCATTTGAAAGCTTCATTAGCCGGGCTTTGTTCTGACGGGGCAGCCAGGCGGGGAAATAATGCCGGGAGTGTTATCAGCCATGTGCAGGAGGTGGTTGCGTAGCAACCCCGGTTGGGGTACGGCACCACTTCTGTGCCAGAAAGAGAAATACTCATTTTCTTAGATTTGGAGGCATTTCAAACAGGAATTCATTAACGATGAGGGGTTCTTTTAGGTTTTGCATCTCTTAAAGAGTCGGCAAGTGGTTTGCCCTGTTTTAGCACCGTGTGGGTGCAAACGCATGAGGAAAATGAACCTGAGACAACCTGGGTTTGGTTTGTGTTTTCAGCTGCTGTTTTCCATCCTTTTGTTCTGCTGGAGCTCAAAATGGGATGAGGACTGGAAATTTCATTGCTCCTGATGTAAAGGCATCTCCAGGGAGCCTGGAGTACCTCCCTTGGTACCCTCTTGGTTATTACAAGTGAGGAAGGTGACCGTGGTTCCTCTTCCCTCTGAGCCCTGTTTAGAGAGTAAGGTTCAGAAGGGTGATAGTTCTGCTGTTACATGTCCATATCAGACTGGAGAGGTTGGTGGTCAGGCTTCAGATCCCCTTCAAACCTGCAATATCTGTGAGGCTGCTAAGGAGCACTGGATGTATGGATAGGAAAAAGATTGATCAATCTGCTTTTGTTTGGAATCTGAGGTATCGAGATTGAAGTAAACAGAGGCTGCCCAGGCCCATTTCAAAGGGCAGTGTGATGGTGTGGCACAAGTAAGAAACAGGTCACAGAACGAAGGTGTGGGATTGCCAAGAGTGGAAGTAGGACAGGGCATCCCATGGTCTCCCTGCTGCAGCTCTGACTGTTTCGTGCAAAAGGGATACACAGCTTTTTCAAACTTCAGCTTTGGTGTATGTTGTTTAGTAAAAGTGGTGGGGTAGAGTCAATCTGCCCTGAAAGAGGAACTGGGATGCTGAGTCCTCATGAGGGCCTCCCTTGTGGACCTGTCTAGATTTGGTGACTAGTTAGAGGGAGGCACATTCTCCATGTGCCATTTAACTGGATGATGTATCTGCCTTTCCAAGCAAACTTAGATGGACTTGCACCTCCACTTGAACATTTCTTCCTGGGTGCCTAGGACAGTGCTAGCTCAGATATGGCCCAGTGCTACCAAAGGAAGATATTAATAGGGAATTAACACCTGCAACATTTTATTGTGCTTCTGCTGCTCTATACAGTAAAGTAGAAGTCACAGCTTTATTCTTTGTTCACCTGTTAATATCTGTATTGACAGGGTGAGCAGGTCAGCAGGAGTGTGCTGGTACTGGCACTGGGATTTGGGATCCATGGTGGAGGAAAGCTGAAATGAATATTCTGTGTCCTCGCCTACTGAGAATGTGAGGGCATCTTCTGTCACTGATCTGCTTGTTGTGCATCAAATGACAGCAAGTACAAAGAATATTATTTGTACTTTGAAAATTCCTTTCTCTGCTCTGTCCTCTGACTTCAGCCTTTCAATATTGAACAATAATACATCTTCCCTTCTTATTACCAATTCAGTTTTCAGACTGATTCAGATTAACTTGAACTCTCCTTGTATTAAACACTTTAATAAACAGTTTAAGAAAAAAAAAAACATAAGGGCTCGGGATGTTTATGAAAAGCAATTTCCTCAATGCCAGGCAGTTTAATAACTCCACAGCCATGGCATTCAAGCTCATTTATTTTAAGCTATGTTTCCAAACTGTGATGGGTCAATAATAAATAAGGCTGAGTGGCAGATTTTGCATGGAAGGGAGCTCATCTCAAAGGAAAGAACATGGGCATGTTCACTGTAACTCCTACATCCACCAAATTAAAGGCTCATTTGAAAAATTAATCTTCTTATAATCAGTGTTTCCCTGCTGACTATTGGCAGCAAATGAAAAATCAAAGATATGTTCAACAAGATGTGGAAATTTTTGTTCCTCTCTCATGCAAATTTTTTTTTGTAACAGTCAAGTTGTTCTACAGTCTGGATTTTTCCTTTAATCAAGTCCATGGTGGAGAGGGATGTGTAGCCCCAGGCAGACTTTTGCACCTGAGACCTCAGATCTACTCAAGCAATAAATACAAACATCACAGAGTGTTTCAAAGGACTTGTCAAAAATATTGGAAATCAGTACCTCATAGAAAACAAAGTGAGTTAATAGTATTTGTAGAAAACACCTTTTACAAACCACATGGGACACTGAGCAGGTCAACTGGAATGTGTAATGACATTCACCTATCTCCTGCTTCCTTTTGTTGGTATTCTATTCAGGCAGAATAGAATGGTGGTGGTTTTAGGTTTTATTTTCTCCCTTTGTAGTGTGAAACAAACTGAATTTCTCTTCGTTTCTGCTCCACTTGTGGAAACTTTGGGCTCTCCAGTTCAGGAAGGGCTTTTCTTCTGCATCTCCCCTGATCAGGGCAGCAGGTTCAAAACGTAAATAAGCTTCAAAGAGATAGAATAGCCAGATTGTTGTTGAAATACAGGGATTGGGAAATTGGCTTCTCTTGCTGAAGTTTCCTTATAGATTACTCCTGGTAAAAGATAACCCCTTCTCTCTATGGAATGTAAAGTCCTGTGGATTTTTCCTTGATAATGAAAATATTGAGCTTGATTAAAGTGGTATCTAACTCAACAGTTATATCTGTTGGATAACTTGTGTGAGTAATTGAGCAGGTAGGTTGTCCCTGCCATTCCCACCCAGCTGGAAGTGGGGTTGTAGCTGGTCAGGCAGCTGAGCTGCCTCTGATTTTATTTTGCTTAAACAGTACATTTATAAATCAGATGCCCAGCATGAATGTTTATTTAAGAGTCCTAACTTTTTCCACAATATTCCTGAGTGCTCACTTATTAGAAGCTCACACTGTGAACCCCCAGGAATTCATGAGATGTTTTATGTTTCTGGGTACTTTCAATCTCACAAGTGCAGGCTGCAGGGCCTGGGTAGATGAACTGTTTCTGAACAGGCTTCACACACTGACCCACCATTTCTCCAGCTTGGCAGGAAGAGCTGCACCAAAATCTTGGACTCTTTTGCTTGCTGGTAAACTTACCTACAGTTTATCTGAGATGGGTTTCAGTGGTGGTTGGGAGACCCTGCAGCTGGGGCTGATCCAGAGGGTGTGTGGATATGGTGTGAGCTGTGGTCACTGATCTTGGCTGGACTCCAGATGCCCAACAAAGCCACTCCATCACTCCTCAGCTGGGCAGGGGATAGAAAATACAAGGAAAGGCCCATGGGTCCAGATAAGAGCAGGGAGAGGTCATCAGTTACTGTGACAGGCAGAACAGGCTTGACTCAGGGAGAACAGTTTAATTTATTATCAATTAAATCAGAGTAGGGTAATGAGTAGGGTAATACAAATAAATGAACTTCTCCAAGAAGGGGTCTTCTCCTGGGCTGCAGTTCTTCAAGAACTGCTTAAGTGTGCATCCCTTTCCATGAGGTCAGTCCTTCAGGAAAAGACTGCTCCAGACTGAGTCCCCATGGGGTCACAAGTCCTGGCAGCAAAGCCTGCTCCAATGTGGGCTCCTCTCTCACTGCTGTAGCACTTGGGAAAGGCTGTTTCTGTGACCAAGACCTGAATCTTCAAAGAAACAAACCTCAACTCCTGACCTTCTAAGAAAGGTCAGGTATAAAAATATCTTCATGCCTCGCCTTCTTCCTCTCCCCCTGTCCTGGAGCCCATGACCTCTCTGACCCAGTGAATCAAGACTCTGGGCAAGTATCTGTACCATGAGAGTGCTGCAGCTGGCAGGGTAATGAGACAGAAATGTAATAGATCCTGAGCTCACATCCTCTCCTCTGCTCTTTGCCCACACATTGCCTTGGACATGGGATGTACATTTGAATACCTGCAGCAGGATGCAGGTGTGATACATGGGGACACAGATCCCTTCTCTGGTGGTTAAAGGATTTTATTTTTTTTTAAAGCTCTCATAAAAAATGTGCTTACACGGGCAAGGATTAAGTGGAAATAATGTGCTGTGCCTCACATTCCCGCAGTCCTATCCGCAAGGATGTCTCTGCTCTCAAAGCCAGTTCTGAGTCATCTCTTGATGGATTTGGCTGCAGGGGCACTGACTGAGTCCCCAGCACATCCCAGGGTGCATCTCAGTGTGGGTGAGGGATGCCCACTGCTATATCAGGTGACTGGAGTGTGCATTGCTGACGGCTGCCTGGCTGCTGCTTTTATTCCTTTGATTTAAAGCCATTCTGCCAGCTTGTAGGGATTCATTTTGCTTAGATATGCTACTTAGAGTTGTAGGGAGCAGAAATTATCACCTAAATTATTGGTAGTATTTCCAGGCAAAGCCTTGTTTGTGGGTGCTTATGTTTTTTCTTGTCCATTCATGTTTTGCCCCAGAGGCTTTGCTTTCTATCTAAATGTTTGATTTTCCTTCCCAAATATCCTGTCTGTTGCATACAGAAGGCTGAGGAGAACTTCCGTCTTAAAAATAGAATTCTACCTGATTCAAGTCTTCCCTGCCTTAATCTCTGGTCAGGTAGTTGGAAGTGTATATAAAAATGATAGAGAAAAAGATAAGCTGCAAGTTTTAACAGTGTTCAGCTCTGTGGTGGTGTCCCAGCTGTGTCCAGTCTTCACCTTGCTAGTGAACCCATTTCCATGATTATAATCTTTTGACAGCTTTTAATCTCCCAGTGCAGATGTGACAAAATAGTTTCATAATCTGCTTGCATGCATCAGGCTGCTCACTCCTATTTTGGGAGATGGGGATGACTAATGTACAGCTCTGGCCAATGGTATGTGACACCACTGTGCCAAAGGCTGTCACGTTACAGAAAATGCCTCCAGAAAGAGGATAAATGCAGTGATTTTTAGCATCAGTTGGAAACTTGAAGCAAAAAAAAAAAATCACAAAACCCCATGGAGAGAACTCTGAATGACTCACAGGAATAGAAATCACTGAGTTTGTGTATAACAGGGGCAGAGCAGAGGAGTGACATTCCTTGTGCTGTCCATCTGCAGCCTGGCCCTTACTAGGAAGGTTAGAGGCATCAATGGGCTTCAAGCCAAAAAGAGGGAATGGTGACTCACTCCTGCTCCAAAGGGTTGCAGAGCAGCAGGCAATAGTGTGTTCCCCCATCACATTGATCCCTAAAAGGGATGCTAATTACTCCAGAAATCCTCAGAGATGTTTTTGTGAGTCATTTGTAGGAGGTGAAATTAGACGGATGATGGGGAAAAATTTGAGCATCGTGTCATCTGGGCTGTGCTTTGCTATGGAATTTGTGGGAAGGGGATAAAGAACTAAAATCTAACACAGCTGCACCAAGAGGACTGTGGGGGAATATTTGATTATGTGTCAATATTTCATCATAATTTGCACATGTGGTCATTTGATTCTGCATGAATACCTATTTCTCCCAACAGTACCTGGATTTGGTCTTGTTAAAGCCAAGTGAAAGGGTGGTCAAACACTTGTCCTAAGTAGGTGCCTATGCATTCACTTGTGCCTAAATAACCAAGTGTGTTTAATTAAAAATAATTAAAATTTCAATAAGTCTCAGTGTGTAGACAGCTTAAAGTGAAGATGAAACAAGGTTGAAATATGACCAATATCTTGCTCAATCAGTAAATTTATTTTTGGGAAGTGACAGTGCGAGATCTATGGGGGAAATATGGGAAAAGATCTTGTTCTCTGGAGACCATATTTGATTAAACCAGAAAGTTGGTAAAAAGAAAAAGCAATTTTCAATTATGCCTAATGAATGCACTAAAAAGTCTGTGCAATGTGTGCATGGAGGGTTCTGATAAGGAATCCTGCTGTTGTTTTAGATGTGGGATGATGTTGGGTTGGTTGATAAGTTGGGTAATAGGTTGGACTTGATGATATCTATGGTATTTTCCAGCCTTGTTAATTCTGTGTGTGTAGTTCTGTGTGTGTTTTCCTAATATTAATAATACTTAGCTATAGGTAAAAATGGGAACTGGTCCAAAGCAGAGTCCAGCATAAATCTTACCATTTATCATCTCTGTTCTTCTAGAAACAAGAACTGACTGACATATATGCTTAATTCAAACTAAATAGCCTATAAAACAAGCTCCCCAAGGCTAATAATAATAATATCAGGAGAAATGAATATAAGAATGATTGAATACAGGATGTGCTGAAGAGTGAATATGGAATACAGATACATATCGTGCTGGCAAGGATGGGCTGGTGTTTATGGTATGCTGGAAAGTCCAATCCATCATCTGACCAGAGAATGTAATGCAGTTAGAATCAAAAATATGCCTCTGTCCAAAGCAATACGTGGATGTTATAAGCCAGCAAATGCAAATAATCAATCAAAAGCAGCGAGCGGGCAAAAGTGGAATATCATCAAGCAATAATTCAGATCACAGCTGTGATTATGAGAAATAACCTTAAATATGCTATTTAATTAATATTAAGCTCCTGACACCCTCTAGGATGTGGAACAGAAACCTTCTCAGGCTAATATGATAATAACCAAAGAAAACATTATGTTCCTTAGATATTTCAGAAATTATATTAACCTTTAACAATCAAAGCCTCTTAGATCTGTGAATATAAACAGTATTCTCTGCACCCAAATGCTGCCCAGGTGATGTCTGGTTTACTGAGATCAATCATTCCTTGTCAGAGACCCCAGTCCAGGCTGGGGCAGGCTCAGTACCCCAGGCACCTTTGAGGGGTCCCTCTTTTGGTGCTGATCCACAGCTGTTTTTCAGTCTGGTCCTTTTTAGCAGAAGAGAGATCCCCAGTGAGACCTCCCTGAGCAAGCCTGGCTGCAGCAGCTACTTGTCCAAGGCTGGTGACTGAAGGTTGGTTGCCTTAGTGTGGGATAAGGGTGCCCAACTGCAGCCCTGAGCTTCAGAAGGGATCATAGAGGGGTTTGGGTTGGAAGCTCATCATGTTCCAACCCTCTGCCATGGGCAGGGACACATTTCTCTAGACCAGGTTGCTCCAAGCCCTGATGATAATCTGGCATCTTCAGTAGCCCAATGTGCATGTGGAGAGGTGTCTTGCACCTGCTCCCATAGGCTGGATATTCACACACATGTGAATCCATGGAATGGAGCTTTTTCTGGGTGAGTGCACTGGCTGCAGATAGAAATATCTTTGTAGTAAGAGTGTAGTTTTTTTATCATTAAAGTAGTGACTGCCTCCTGTGTCTGAGAATCAAGCAGCTTTCATCGCCTTCCCCTTTTTTTGTGAGAGTGTGTGTGTATGTGTGGTAAATGACCTTTGGAATGAAAATATTAACAGAAGAGGAAAACATGATTGTAATTTATGAAATGTTAGCTCAAATGCCTCTAGGGGAGAACAGACCTTTCAGTCCTGCAAGCTGATACATCACTGGGTGCCTGCATTGACACAGGTGCATTTAAAGAATCAATTAAGGGGAAACTGTGTATTTACACAACCTGGATTAATTTCATGTTTTGGCAACTTTCTTTTTAAACAGTTGAGAGTGCTGATACTGCTTGAAGATGTTGCTTGTTCAGAAAGGACTGGTGGAGGTACCAGAGCAAAGAGGTGAAGCCCAGACCTCTGGTAACAAAGCATTTAGGTGGTCACTCTGAGAGAGCATCAAATTGAACAGCCCCTGCCTGTTCTGGAGCAACTCCTCATGGTGGGATTTGGGCTCTTGGATGAAAATGGTGTTGGGAAATGACCACAAATAACTGTCAAATTTCCAAGGATATTATCTGAAGGAAAACAAAGAAGTGGGTGCTTTCTGAACAGATGCTTTGTGCAATTCCATTTTCTGGGTAAAACCCCTGAGTTTCTGTCTTACTAGCCAGGGGCTTCCATACAGGGCTATCAAAACCTTAAAAGCCTGTCTTTGAGGCAGATCAATGCAAAATGAAATGGGGGAAAATTGTTTATTGCTGAGGAAAATAGAGCACTGTGAATAACAAGGAAGAAAAGGCATCTGAGGGCTCAAATTGAATCTCTATTATGCCTGTGATTAAAGATAATGTGCTAGGAAAGGGGATTATGGGAGGGTTTCTGTGCTAGGTTGGATGGCTGAAAATGTGGTGGTTGTGGCTGCTGGGCTCTCATTGGCCTGGGCTTGATACCTAAATTATAGGGCTATTACCCAGAAATGAGCTTGATGTTCTGTCTGAAAGGCAGAGCCTCTCCACTGTCCAGCTGGCTGGGGGGACTGATCCTGCTTGAGGCATGGAAGCTCTGTCTCTTTATTTTTCCTTGACAAATAAGGGTTTGTAATCCTTCACATAACAACAGAGCTGGTGAAGACCTTTCTCTGTCTTTTTACTGAACAGGACTTGAGCTTCTTGGATGCAGGTGACCAGTTACATCCCTGGTGCTGATACAACTCCACCCTGAGTTCCCTGTCTCTCCCTAGTCTGTGGTGCTGAGCTGTTTCCTGCTCTCCAAGCACTCTGCAGGACTAGGACTTGAATGATCTGAATTGTTGCTTTTCCTTGAAAAGCCCCAAAAAAACCAGTGAAAACCAGTGAAAGGAAGGGGAAACTGAAACCTGCCATAGCTCAGATCCACCAGATCCTCCCCCCAGGAGCAGTGAGCAGAGTAAGGGGATGTGTGAGAGGTGGGAGGAATGGGATGTGGTTGTTGTGTTGCAAGGGTTGGACTTTGTTTTGATTTATTATAACCATTATTACAATTTTGAACACATCACTGACTGTAAGAGCTTCTGCAGGAGTGTGTATGTATATAAAAGGGCATCAGATTAGGTTAAATTTTATGAGCTGTAATAAAATAAAATAACATATACAGCACTCTTGGAATTGAACACAAGAAGTGATAGAGACCTTCACAGTCACCTGGAAACTATCAGCAGTACTCTGCACCCCTGCACAATGATGTGAGGCTACAAATAAATTGCTTCATTTTATTTTTAAATGCTTTTTTCATGCTAACAGGTTGGGTTTTTTTTTTTTGAGGCTTAAAAACCTGAACATGTAGAGATCCTTACAGCACCTACACTCCCATGTAAACCTCCAGACTCTTCATGAGTGACAGCATTATTTCAAAACTGGTTTTTGTTGGTTTATTTAAATGAAGTTTGTCCCTTTATTGATGAGGGTGGTATATTGGGAGGCAGAGTAAGCTTTAAGATGTTTTCAAGAACAAACTTGCATGTTTGTAAGTAGTTGGGGTTCTAAGTGATGACTGAGGAGTTCTGTTCAGCAAACTTAATTACATTTGAAAAGTATCTGGGCTTGAACTTGGGAGATACTGCTTTCTGTTTAAAACAAAACTGTTCTCTAGGTTGAGAAGACAATTTCAGTGACATGTTTGTATTTAGCAGGCTCAGGGCACTTTTCACAAACTTCAGAACTATTCAGCATCACAAGTTGTTTTCTCTGGGAAATCTTTCTTGCTCTGCATCCTCAGCCCCCACAAGCCTTGATTTGGGAATTGCTGTTATCAGCTGCCTGCAGTGTTCTGCTCCCAGCTTATCTGCTCCTCACACAGAAAGGACACTGACAACTGCTAATCAACCTCCAGCCCACAGATCTCCCCCAAACCTCAACACTATCAGCACTGCTCACTCTCTGTTCTTCCCTTCTCATCTTATTGGAAGGGGGGGAAGCAACCTTTACTGCCTGTAATCTGCCTAAGTTTAAAATCTGGAGCACAGTTAATTATGCTTATCAAATTGCTACAACAACATTTAGCTGAACCTTAATTTGAAGCACTGAATTACTTAAATTTGGAGTTATGTGGCACATGGTCATTCACTTAGTCTTCATCACTAAGATCAGATCTGCCTCTGGCATCAGTAGCACCAGTTTGGGTACCATGGCACTGGATGATGTAGCCCTTTGCTTTAGGGAACCTGCTGTAAGTCCTGTTCCCTCAGAGCACCAGGCTGGTCATTGCCTCCTTGGTGTCACCTCTGGGTCACTCTCTCTTTTAGTGACAAGTAATTTTTTGGTGACCTGTGATGTGTGTGCCCTGCAGAACCCAGTCAGCACCTCTGCAGGTGCCAAGGTGCTGCTGTGACAAACTGTTGCAAAGGATGGGAGGAACGACACTGCAGCAAGATCTGAGTCTTCTGCAGAATGACAGGCCAAATTGTGATTTGGTCCATCACCCACACAGGTATCTTGAACTGGAGTTGACCTTGGTGTTTCTTAGACTATTTATTTTTAAAAAGTACACAGAACACAGCTTTTCTTTCAGTATTCTTGTCACCACTCCTATTTCTCCTACTGGTCTGGCTGCCTTTGCCTGGGACATTAATATCACAGTTGTCATCATGGTGCCAAAATGTGGCAGGAGTAGCAAGGGCTTCAGCAGAAGTGTGGGGGCAGAAGAGGATTTGAGCTCCTGGGGACTGGAAGCATCTAAGGAGAGCGTTTGACTGATAAACCTAAGTGTGTGTTTGGTGTTTCTGTGACTTTACTGAAAAATCACATAATATGTGCAGAGTAAAACTCCAGCTCTAAGTTCTGTGTGATTTTTGCTGTCTTTAGAGGATGAAAACTCATTTAAAATCAGCCAGTGGTGCCAGGTTGTAAAGACTCTAGTCCCTGGTGAGAAGTGCAGCACTGGTCCAGTGTGGTTGGACACCCTTGTTTGGGATGATGTTCAGCTCCCTATTGGACAAGGCAGTGAAACCTGCTTTGTTTTAAGGGTCTTGTATGACTGGGTCATGAAGGTCAGAGTGTGTCCATGGAGGGGTTCAGCCTGGCTGTGCCTCCTGTGTTTTGTTATTTAATGTGAGTGAACAAGGTCAGAGACACAACAACTCCCCCTCCCTCCTTTCTTCTGCTGTAATTTTTTAAGAGCCAGTCATGTGTGAGATCAGGCAAAGGTTAAATTGTCAGGCTCTCTTAACCAAGGAGAGATTTGACTCCTAGCCTGAGGCAGGGGTATCTAACTTGAGCTGTTACATTGCTTGTTAGATCCTGGTTTTTCATTGCCAAAACATATTGACAGCATAACCCCACTATCCTTGTTGGCTGTGAGGAATGATGGATTTTAGTCAGTCTGTGCAAACTTGATCTAACACACCCTGGTAATGTGTTGTCCATAATTAACCCAAATTTAGGCTGCCAAAAATGGCTGGCATTGCACTTTTTCTCTCTGGTATAAGCCAGTAACATTTTGTTTGTCTGCATCCAGTCTCTAAGTGAGTGGGAACTGGGGATTACTAGATGAATTTTCAGATTTGTGCTGCTGGAGATGAACAAGGCTTGTGTTTCTTGTGTACACAAGGCAAGGAGTCAACCCCTGACATGGCTGTGGATGTTGACCGATTGTCTCTGCTTCATAAAAGAATTGAGAAAATTTAACTCCCATTATATAAATTCACCCTCATTGAAATTTATATAAATGCAACCTGAAGGTGTATTGCTGCAAGTACCTGAGTTGGCAGCTCTGCTGGGTGTGCTGCCAGGCTGAGGGGAATCTGCAGCTGAGCAACATCAAACTTTTCTAGACATGACAAGCCTTTTTATGGCTTTTTATATGAAGAAAATGAACTTGCAGCAGTGGAAACTGCATTACAGCTGCAGTGTGGGCCCATCCATATGGACCATCTGGCAGACCCAAAGCCTGCAGGCTCTGTGCCCTGTGACACACGGGGGGAAGCCATGCATGAACAAAAGCATTGCTCATTTTATCAGCAGGAACAGTGCTTAAATATGAAAAGGATTTTATAGTGACAGTCATTTCTATGAAATGTATTGTAGTTAATTCTTCATGGTGGTGTAGGCAGAGCTCGCCTCTACCACACGCTGTATTTTTCTTGACCCAGCATAGATGCTGCCATATTCCATTTTCTGGTCTCTCATCTCATGGTGAGGAAGGTGGTTTCTCTACCCCAACCTTCCAGATTTCCTGAATCGAGATTATATTTGTAACCAAGGAGAAAAATTGCAAGAAATCCAGCAATGTTGCAGTCTGGAATATTCTTTGGACGTGAAGAATATTCTTTATGAGAGTATTCTCTCAAATATTTAAGACAGGAGCTGATTTCTTCCTGCCTATTTTTTCTCGGCATCTCTGTCTAACCAGTATACTAATAAAAGTAATATTTTGGTAATCAGTCCCCTCATACAGTTATGGAGTAACTCCAGGCTTCTTTGAAAAGTCGTCAGACTCATTTGGTCAATGAGTACCACAGTGGAAGTGCAGGCTCTGGTATAGACACTGTGGGTGGAGATGAAACCACATCCCTATTCCAGCTGAGGCTGAAACATTGATAGTCACCTTCCAGGTGACTTACTGCCTTCTGATTGCCAAATTAAAATATCTGGGAGCCTAAAAGAGCCAGAATTTAAGGCGTAATAAAGCTGTCAGTGTCTAAGGTGAATTTTGGAAAAAAGTGTAGTTGATCTATACTGGCTTTAAGGCCAGGCTGGACAGGGCTTTGAGCACTGATCTAGTGGAAGGTCCCTGCCCATGGCAGAAGGGTGGAACAAGACAGTCTTTAAAGGTTCCTTCCAACCCAAACCAGTCTGTGATTCTATGACCTTTCTTTCCCTGACATAAACTGTTTATTTCTCCGGTGTCTGTACAACACATGCCCCTGCAGACAAAAAACAATCTTTGCTTTCACATAGAGACTCAGATACACAAAAGCACCGTCAGCTGCCCCCAGAGAGGCTGGGCTATAATTGAGGTTATTAGCTTTGCTATTTTTCAGAGCCCAGAGCAGGCTGGCAGGAAGCCAACCCCTCCCTGTGCCGGCAGCGTCTCCGCTGCTCCTGCAACCACTGCCTTCAACACCTCCTGCATCCTCACCAGCCCCCGCTGCCTCTGCTCTCTCCTCCCCAGACTGCCAATCCCCTGCTCACCAGGGAGCTTTTCAAATGGCAGCATGTCTGGTTAAAAATAAAATGAAATTTTAATGACTGCAAAAGAGCCCCCTTTCCACCCAATTGCCCTCTAGAGGAGGGGGAGGGTTGGGAAGTCAGGGAATGTCCAAGAGCTGATGCAGGGGTTGATGCCTCTCACTCGCTTTACTGTGGTGTGTGATGGAAGGGAGGAGTAAAGAAATAGAACAGATTTTTTAATTAACCCATTTTTAAAATTTATTTTATTACCTTTTAGTGCCAGGGATGGAGAAAAGTGGCTGGGAATCCTCTGTGGCTGGGAAATAATTTGTTTACTTGATAATGGCATACACAGGTTCATTGCTCTGTTCATACCATTGTGATGATACTTCAGCACAGAACACACTTTGGACTCTGACCAGCACCTCCATATCTGCCCAAGCTTGGCCAATCTGCGAGAGTCAGACTGGCAGAAATCCCTGAGATGACCCTCATGATGGAGTCCCATCAGGACACAGGAGTGGAGCTTCTGCACCAGCATCCCTGGACCTTGTGATTGGTGTTTGGAGGGAGCTCAGTGCTGCAGTAGCCAGCAGAGCCTGGTCAACCAGTTTGCTTGGTGAGGTCAGTAAAGATTGAATTTGTCACTTTCCCTGATTTTTCCCTTGTGAAAACAGTGTTATAACACTTGGTGCTTGTGTTCACTTAACCACAATAGTGAACCACTGTGTTGCTTCCTCCGTGTCTCTGGCTGCTGTGCTCCAACACCTCCCTGCCTCTCTCTTCTGGTACTATTTTGTGACCTATTTAATCATTGCTAAAAGAAATTAGATGGAGGCTTTGGATTAAACTGTAAATCAATTGTAAGGCAACATGTCTTACCAAGATGGGAGTAGGAGGGGAAAAAGCCAGGGGTGTTATTGTCCCTCATAGGGTTTGTTGCAGGAGGAAATGTTCCCTGTGGCAGAGCATTATGATGACCTTCCAAATGTGAAATCCTCCTGGGGATTTGCAAACTCCAATGCTTTCTTCTCAGGCTTGATACAAAGCCTTTCCCTGCATGTATATCCTTGCTCTGAAGGATGTGGAAAGACTCAAATCCAGAGCTGCTGCAGTCTCATGGCCAGGATAGGGCAGCCAGGGATGAACTGCGATGAGTCACCCCAAGAACTGAATCTGTCACACAGCATCTCATTGTGATGGCTGCTGGGAAAGTCAGAGGGAATTCCAGAGGTTATCCAGCCTCCTTGGCTGCTCCTCTGCCAGGTATATGCTGGCACTTTTCAAAGGGTGCAGGTCAGCAATCACATCACCCTGGTGGGATTCCCCTCCTTCCTCCACAAAACCCTCATCATCACAGTCCCTTTTCCATCCTCTGCTCAGTCAGAAAAGACAAATACACCATTGTTATTTCTATGTGCTCTGTGACTTTATAAATGAATGTGACATTTCTGACTGATGTAATTTGATGAGGAAAACAAGGTATTGGCATCCAGAAATTAGGTGCTCTACAAATGTGTGAGTACCCAAAAATAACTGTGGAAGACAGTGCTGCTAGTACATTTTAAGCAGAAGAACAAGCAATGAAAGTGTTCCCAGAACCGCTCGAGGGAATAGCAGCCTTTTCATTTAAGGCTGCATTATTTAATTGGATAATCTGATTAAACATATAGGTTATGTGAGGACCTGATGCAATTCCCTTTAGGAACTGCTGCATATACATGGAAATGGCAGAACAACCAATTGCATGAGAGGGAGAGCTACAATAAATGCTATTTTTGACGCAATTGCTCTGGAGAAATTTGAAGCAGATGCATTATGCTGCTATTTGGATAGAAGGGCTGCTTTTTCCCAGATGAATCAGCTTGAACTGTAGTGAATGGGCCTTTAATAGAAAAATTGATTAAATCTGAGTCATTGATACTGAGTGTTTTGTTTGAATACCCGTATTTTATTTATCCTCTGTTTGACTTACAAATATATATATGCCAAATGTATGTACTCTTGCCATGGCTCTGTTGAGTGAATGGATCTCAGTGAGAGCTGCTGGAGCTGTTTTTAGATCCCTGTGGTTTTGGTAGCAGACACACAGGTCCTGTGAATTGCACAGAATATATTTAACTCAGTGTTTTTTCTGTGCCTGAGCAAAGGATTTACCATACCCTGTGGCTGGCTGTTTATTAGCATAACTTAATGGATGGCTATAAATAGAAATGAAGAGAGATGCAGACAGACCTGCCTTCCTAAACTGTCCTTTGGGTCCTTGTCTGTGATCTTCCTTTTTTCTTTTTTTTTTCTTTTTTTTTCTTTTTTTTTTTTCCTTTTCCACAGCGATAAATAGTTAAAAGGCAATTACAATGTTAATTTGTAGTGTTAATGTGCTGCAGCAGGAAGCCAAAGGGAGCTGTTCTGGCAAACCGGAGAGCCAGTCAGTTCCCATTAACCATCCAGGCTGCCGGGGGAGTTCTCCACTACGGGAAAACTCGGAAACACAATCAGCGTCTTATCAAGTCTGACACCGAAAATGATGCAATCAGGCTCAAGTGTCCCAGAAGGACCACGGCACTGAATAAAGATAAAGCCACTCGGCTCTTCCTTTCTTCGCTGGGGTCATTGGGAAAGGAAGGATGTCGTTAACCAAGCAATAAATCTCACTCCCGAGGCTTCTAGTTTTGGATTTGTCCCCTGCAGCTCCTGGGTGATGCAAGGAAGGGGATGGCACCCAACAGACCCCCTTGTACCTGCACGGAGGGTCTTCACCGGGCAGCACTGGGGTTGTGAGACATAATAATGCTGTGGGCACTGGTGGGAGAGGTGCCACATCGTCCCTCCATGATGGGGCTCTTCCAGCTCTGCCGTTGCCTCTACCTGTGCTCAGCTGCCGCTGGAATGTCGCTCTTTGGGGACACAGACACCAGAAAGCGAAACTTCTTGAACACGTTTGTCAAGAGGGAGCTCTAGCTGGGGACAGTCTGGGGGTTCATGGGCTCCAGCACAGGTTTTTGTCTTTCCCTCAAGTCTATTCCTTCTTTTCTGCTTCTGCTGGTGTGTTCTCAAGGGCTTCAGTCCCCACGGACAGAGCTCTTCATGGCTCTCCCCTGCCCCAGCAGCAGCTGGAAGCTGACAAGACCACCAAGCTGTATCCCAGTGTTCCTAGAGATGCTATTCATTATGAGGGACAGCAGTTTTTTCTTTTCCTCCCCCTTTATTTGATGTTCCAGGTTGTCTCCTAAGGAAAGTGGCAAGAGGCAGAAGTGTTGTCTTTTCTGTTCTTGAAACTGGGAAAATTTCTCCTGCCACGGACAGATGTGGAATCCCTCAGGTAAAGAGATCAAGCTGTGAATTGAGATCTGAAATGTTATTCTTGGCCTGAGAATGGGAGAAAGATCCAGCTGCTGCTGTTCTCCTTGTAGGTCCTAAACCACGTTGTGGGTGTTTTAGTTCTCTGAGCATATGAAAATTGCCCTCCAGCTGATATATTTATTTCATTCCACCTCTCCTTCATTATGAATGTTTACAAAGTACAACCTGCTGCAGCAGCCCTCTTTAGAATTTATTGAATGACAATACACAGCTTTAATCAAATGCTTTTTTAGTCAGGGCATAAAAAAGTAAACCAGTCTGCAAACCAGATGACTTGCTAGTAATAGAAAAATCTGTTTTTATTGCAGTAGCTGGCCTTCCAAGGAATTAAAACTCATTAGCCTCTCCCATTTAGGGGAAAAAAAAGGCTTTTAAACATCAATTTAGAATCCATTTGCAAGCTCTCTCAAGGCCTTGTATTAACACTTGCATCCAGGAAACTGTTTCCCTAGTAAACTGCTGGGAAGTGTGGAAAAGCAGTAGGAGAACTGGAATTTATGAAATATTTTCATTTTTTTGGTTCTAAAATTATCATTTAAAAACAAACAAAAATAATACAAACCAACCCAAAGCCAAACAAAGAACTACCTTCATAAACTTCTATGGCTCTTGTAAAAAGGAGAGAATTAGAAATTCACTGGCAAAATATGCAGGTGATGTGAGGTTCAAAGAGGCCAAATGGCATGTTCCTGATTATTACAACCCTGACCTGGAACAGTGCTGAGTTCTTGCACTGTCTGTTCCCCAGAGAGGATTAATGAAAGTTATTGGCATTAAAATAAATGTTATCAAGCTCAAGAATCTTTACTTCTCAAAAACTACTCACTAAAGAATAGATAGAGAGCAATGTTAACATTCCAAAACTTAATACTCTGAGACTTGATTTTTGTGTAGTCCAACTCCTCCAGTCTGCATTTAAAGCCAATAGGATTTGGATTTTGAAGATACCAGTTGCTGGAGAATATTAAACTTCACTGGAAAAATAGGAGATCCTTTGTGTTTTAAGCTGACTAGAGAGTCAGGCACTCTGCTTCAAAGGTGAGGTGGGAATGATGTGTCCTCCTGAATCCTTGTGCAGATGTATTTATTAGTGCTTGAAAAATCTGGTTGCTCTATTGGCCATGAAAAATGGCCTGTGGGGAAACATGAACTCATCATTCAGAACAGAGTCTACCTCTCTGCAATGAATGAAGCTTGTGGCCACAGAGTGAACAGTGCAAATAAATGACAGTGCTGCTCTTTATTCCCTCCTGGAATTACCTGTTCCGTGTAAGATGTGAATAACAACCCACATGTTGGTTGGAAGGCTGAATTTTGGATCTGCTTAAAGATGCCAAATTAAGGAGGGAGGAATATATTCAACTGTGATGCTTTTTATCTCCTGCATGCTCCATTTTGCAGTGGTCCCCAGCTGCTGTGGATGTGGTCTGTGTGTGCTCCCTGCCTTGAGAGAGGGAATTGTACTGGACCTTGTTTGCCAATCCCTGTGAAAAACAATGGGCTTGTGTTGGTGTGTTTATTCAGGAGGCAGCACAACTGCCACTTAATTATCCTCATGCTTTGTAAGATCTTGGCTCTGTTTAACTTGGACATAGTTGTTGTAAAAGAATTTCTATTTTAAGAAGTAACATGAATGCTGTAGGTCTGGTGAGGACATTTCTCCTTGGGATAACTGGTGAAGATGCTGCAGAGGGGTGTTCAGCTTCCCCACCTAGATCCTTCTGGATCCAACAGGAGTAGAGAGGGATGGTGTCACAGCCCATAGTATCCTGTGCTGGCTGTTTCACCTCTGCATGTTGTGTGCTGTGGGAAGGCGTCTCAGGTGTTGGGTGAAGACAACAGAACATGGGTATAGCCCTGCTAAGGAAACTCTCACCATGGGATAATACAGGGCATGAGACAGCTCTCTAAGGCAGGGAGATAAAATGACAGATAAAAATCTGGGTTGAATATTTTAATGTGGCAGGCAGTACTTAAAAAATATTGGTAGGGACTATCTGTGTCCCACTGACACCTGCAGAAATATGGTTTGCTCCTAAAGTATTCTTAACAGGAGGGTGGTAAAAAACATCACTATGTTTCTGATTTACAAAGGTGATGCCTTGAGGTAGTTCTGTGTCTGCTGTTTCCCCTTGTTACACCTCATTTGGATGCCTTGAGTCCTGTCCACTCTATTATCATCACATTAATGAGATTATGCTGCTCATACTGGTTCTTTCACAGTGTCCAAAGGCACCAGAGCTAAGGACCAGGAGTGAACTTAATGAAATTAGGGATTGCTAACAGAGTGTTGGTGTTTGCCTACAAACTGAGGAGTTCAGAGGCTGAGCTGTAGCTGAAGTGGTTGAGACGGGAGGTGGTTGTTGCCTTCTTGTTGTCTCTTTTTGTATCTGGCACATGTGTAACCAGCAGAACAAATACAACACCAGTTTGCTTGGGTTTTAGTATATAGAAATGATAAAGAGTTGGCTGAGTCCAATATGACATAACAAACACATCAGTAGATGTGACTTTGTAATTCTGATTTAGTTTGAGACAAATTATGGTGTATTTTATATGTATCTTTGCCATTAAATCCCATTTAATGCTAGTATATCAACCTTAACAATTATTTTCAAAGGATATTTTTCTTTTTATGTAGATTTAAACAGTTTGCCATATTTGCCAAGACAGACAGATTGTTAAAGGCCAGAGAAACTCACTTGGCACTCCACAGGGCCACACAGCTGGTGTGAATTTTAATGTTATCATCTTCAATTAAAAAAAAAATAAGCCAATTTTAGGGAAAAAAAATAAACAGTCAGGATTTTCCACTAAGCCTTGCTCATCCCTGCCCTTTAAAATGTTATAAATAGAAAAACATCATCAACAAACTCCTTCACTGTGCAAGAGCCTAATTTCTTCCTCTCCACTGGGATCTGGTGTGTTTTTCAGAGTCTGTCATTAATTGTGCTGTATTGTGAGCATTTTCTGCTTCACTAGTTAGTCAGATAGGCAGCAAATGGAGTCAGCTCTAGGTCAGAGAACACAAAAAGCCAACTCCTGCTGCCTCCCAATCAGGTAGGGATATTGAATTGGGCTTCACATAATTGAAAACATTAGCAGACTGGACAATAAGCCAATTCTTAAACACACAAGCCTGAATCACAACAAAAAGACAAGGGCTGAAATTCCCAATGGGCCTGATCCGTCTCCCCATGAAAGCAATAGAAATTCCCCCACCTCTCACAATGGGATCAGAGTAGGGTATGTGGAAAAAAATACTGAGGGCACAGTGATTTAAAGGTAGAGATCAAAATATTTAACTTTCCCAGAAGCTATGAATAAAATAAGGGTTAGCATTGCCATTTCTTGAGCAGGGCTGAGACATATAAAAAGATACAGAATATTTTGCCATGTTTTTAAATGTGAATGAACAAGAACTTTTTCCATCTTTGAATCAAAAGGTAAATTTTATTTTCCCAGAGTGTCTCCTTTCCTAATTTCAAGTCTCAAAGTTGCTTCTTGCTTATTTTCAACTAATAGGGAAGTTTTGAAGGGTAGAAAATCTCCTGCTGGTCCATGGTGTGCATTTCCCCAGCAATCAGCTCTTATTTAAATGAGACCTGGACCTCTAACTTTCCTGAATATTGTGGTGTTTTCTTCCTGGCTAAAAGCACAGGAGCTGAGGGTTATTGCCTGGCACTGTAGACTTTGGCTTTGATACACACAGCATTTGCTGACTGAGGCTTCAGCCCAAGAAGAGCACACTTGAGAATCAGACACTGGCTATTAAATAAATGATGGACACTTCTTAGTTAGTCCCTCTTTTTTGAGGGGATATCACAGGCTGACTGCTTTTTCCCTGAACAGTCTATAGCAAAATGCTAAACAGGGACTCTCAGAAATATAGATCCTGACTGATGCAAGATGGGCATCTCCACTGGGTACAGGCACAGTTTGCAGTAGCTGAATGGGGCAAAGCAGATCCCATATACCAGGAGCTATTTGGATGGCCTTAGGCAAGTGATATCCCTGGGTAAGCAGATAAATATTCCCATGCAGTGTGTGCATAAAATAAGGTTTCCATATGGCCACAGCTATGAATACTTGACCTCCCTTTTCTTAGTTTGTTTTTCTGTTTTAATGGCTGAGCCAGTGGTGATGGAGATCACCTTGGTCGCAGGAATGTGCAGGAAAAAAGATTAAATTACCTTAAAATGTTATGCATTTCATTTATAGTTTAATGCAGTTGGAGGAGGTAAGCAGAGGCTCCAGCTCACACTGCTGGGCAGGGAACTGGTGTCCTTGGGAATGGACTGCTTTGTATGGAGCATCTCTAATTTCCCCACTAAATCTCACCTCTGCTGATAAAACATGGGGAAAGGAGAGACAGGGCGGGGAATGTACACCACATCTTCTTGTGCAGACAATTTTTTTCTGAGGCAATTATACTGCTTCCCACCAAATATTGTGGCATTCAGCATAGATTCAGCTGCTGTGATACCAGCAGCCAATGCATTTTAATTAGAGTTTGTTGCATGTGCAGTCATACATATCTCTTTATGTACAAGAAATGCAGAATAACAGTCGTGGCTGTGTAAAGTGTGTAAGGAAAGAAACTGTACAAAGATACGTGACAGAGCTTCCCTTATCAGGTGAGCAGCACTGGCAGCCACGTCCTCTGGGAGCCCTGAGATCAGGGAATGGCAGGAATGATGACGTACACTGAGCAAAGGAGATAAGGCAAGGAATAATTCCCCATTGCCTCACTCTGCTTTGGGCCTCCTATCTACACAATCACAGCCCCTTGGTTTGTGTAGCCTGAGCGTTTGGCAGTCGGTCACAACAATACCCACAGAGTGTATCAGCAGCACAACAAAATGTTCTGGGTTCAGAGCTCTGAATCTGTTCAACTCAACCCCCTTGGAAGGTGTGAATCAGCACGGAGGGTCCTCTGTTATTGGCCCCCAAAGAGCAAAGTGATTCCCTGAGCAAAGGGGCAACTGGAATAGGGATGGATGGATGGATGTTGATGAGTGGCTGTAACTCCGGTTTCTGCACACTAAGTACAGAAGGTGCCCTAGAAAGAATCTGAGAGCATAAAACATGAAATAAATCATACCTTCCTGTAACTCCATGGGGAAAAAAGATGATTTACTGTAGCCACAGTATTCTATATAAAGGAGTTATGTCAGCACCAAGGCTGCCAGAGCTCAAGGAGTGCTTGGACAATGTTCTCAGGCACAGGGTGGGATTGTTGGGGTGTCCTGTGCAGGGCCAGGGCTTGGATTTAAGGATCTTTGTAGGTCCCTTGCAGCTCAGGAGATTCTATGTACACTATGTGTGCATTTCTCCACCTCCACATTATAAGACAATTAATTTTATTTGAGCTCAGGTGATAAACTTTCTTTTTTCATAACACAGTACTGCTGAGGGGTGTGTGCCCATTCAGAAAAGCCTCTCTACAACCTCAGGCATTATTTTTTTGCTGATGCAAATCACACATCAGAGGCATAGTGCAGTACCCCTACAGTCTCACTATTGCCACAGGGAAGTGCTCTGGTTGTACAGCTAGATGCAAACCACAATCCACAGTGTGCCTGGTCAAGCACAGGAAATGTCCCGTGGGTTGCAAATTCAAAGCTGTTGAAATCTGTATGAGGTGTTAAATGCTCAAACAGTAAAACATATTTTAGCTTTATATTTTCCTCAGTATCACTCTAGAGAGCCCCTCAGAGCTGTGTTCCAGTTCCTGATACTGCACATCTGTCATGCAGGGAAGTGCCTTAATGCCATTGGTGATGCAAGCAGAAATCCCTTGGATTCAGTGATGGAAAGGAGGGTTGGGAGCATCTGAAAGCAGCTTCCTGGGATGCTACTGCTGCCTGCACACTTTGGTGCTGCTGTACCACTGATTGTACAGCCACATGGTTTGTGAGGATCACAATAAAACAGCTGTTTGCAAGTAACACAGAAACACAGGCCACCTTCATCAAGTGTCAGAGTAAATACCACACAGGGATGAAGAAAGAAGTTCACAGGGCTCAAAGAGTAGTGAAAGAAATTACTTTCAGGCTTTGCAACAGTTTTACAAAGGTGAAAATGAATTTGTGTCTCAATCCAGCTGTGTGCTGTAAACTGACACCTTTAATAATGTGCTTTTACTTCTGGTGGTGTTGCAGCTGAGGCCCCTCCACAGCTCCCTGTGTGTGATATCTGTCCTCAGGTCCATGTGGGAGAGCAGTTGCCACTTCAGTGAAATGAACCCTCCTGGGCATTCAGGCTGGTGAGTGAGCTTTGTGCTTTTGCAGGCGTTGTAAATTTGATGATGGCCCTGACCAGAAGTGAGAAGAGGATCTCAGCCTTGTTTTCAGTGACAAGTTTGACCTCGTGGCCAGAAAACCCTCTCTCCATCCTTCCTCAGCTCATTCCACAGTGAGCCCCTGTGAGCTCCTTGTGCAGTGCTGTGGAGGCTGACCAAAAATGAACCCTCATCAACAGGTGAGTCTGTCTTGGGGCACAGGTGAGTGCAAGAGGCTGAGCCTCCACTGGTGACTGAAGGACAAAGTATGCAAGGAGAAAAAGTCCTTCTGTGGTTATCACTGTGAGTGTGGGGTCTGGCTCCATGTCAGGACCATCCTGCAGAGATCTCCACCCCTGGAAGTGTTCAAGGACAGGGCTTAGAGCAACCTGGTCTACTGGAAGGTGTCCCTGCTCATGGCAGGTGGGTTGGAACAAGATGATTTTAAGGTCCCTTCCAACCCGTTCTGTGATGCTACAAAAACAATCCTTTCTGTGCTATCACTAAGACACAGATTTAGAGTTTGTGTGTGTGTGTTTGCTGGCAAGATGGCATTAGTACTGTCTGAAATTCAAAGGAGACAATCCCAGAGTAACAAGAAACCAGGAAGAAAAAAAGAGAGAGAGAGATACAGAGTTTGATCATAAAATAAAACTTTAATTCTTATAAAGCCCTGAATGAGACAAGGGAAGGGCAAACATTTATTTTGCTGCTGACCTTCTCAGGCAAATAGCAGATTGGGCCCTGCAGGGCTGGAGGCATCACACTGCTGGGAGGTGAGAAATCACCAAAAGCCAGAGAGGGCTGTAGAGAAACAGCTGATTACTCAGGGGAAACACCATGAACTCCCAAAATTCCAGCTCAGGGAGAAGCCTTTATCTGGATGAATGTGCCCAAATAACCCCCTTGGGTTTTGAGAGAAAAGGCTGTTCCAAGAACCCCACCTTTCCCTGCTGGTGCTGGATGCAGGAGGAGAAGCATCATGTGGACTCCAGACACCAATGGGAGCAGTTTTGGGCAGCCATGAGATACTGAGGTGCCCGCAAGTCCCCTGCCCCCGGGTAGCACTTCAAATTGCTTTAAATCAGGAGCACAATTATTAGAGAAGTGCTTAAAAAGAAACTTAGAATAGGAAAGATCATCTTAGTTGAAAATCACCAGGGAAATACAAAACCCTTGAAGAATAAGGAGAACTCTTGCACAATTAACAAAACAATTGCTCTTACTCAGGTTTACTATAAACTTTTTAGTGCTCAGAATGGAAGCATCTCCCTGGATTGATATTCTTTCTTCCAGTAGCAAAATAGGTTCATTTTTGCCATTATTTATTGCTGCTGAAGAGAGAGGAATTAATTTACACTGCCTGTCTAGAGTTAAAATTCCAACATGTTTTCAGCACATGTATAATTTTCTGCTTGTGAGTGGTCCTGCTGTCTCAGAGAATAGGGTTTATTATTTTGAGCTGAAGAATTACCTTCTAAAAGTTTTTGATAGAATTTGCCATTCCATCACATGAAGAAGTTGATTTTGGTGGTGTCTCTGTCTCCAAGGGCATGGCCTTACTGTCACAAAGGGGAGAGATGCTCACCTGAGCTTGGCACATGGCACAGTCATAGAATCACAGGATAGTTTGGGTTGGGAGGGACCTTAAAGACCATCTTGTTCCAACCTCATGTCATGGGCAGAGACACCTTCCACTAGACCAGGTTGTTCAAGTCCAGTCCAACCTGGCCTTGAACACTTCTAGGGATGGAATATCAAATCAGTTACTTCTTTTACCTACAGCTCCAAAAAGTGATTTTTTTGGAATGTGTGACTGGGGGGTGACACCAGCAACCAAAGCAGTGGTGGCTCTGATCTCTGCCCAGCCTGGATATTAGAACACGTTTAAGGTGTAAAGGACAAAGACTACATGGGAGAGGAGCTACAAATACCAATACCTGGCTGAGGGGTTACAGGAGGTGTGTTCCTGTGGCTTTGGGTCTCTTCATCACAGCCCTCCCCATCCTGAGAGCACCCCTTAACCGAGCCATTGTCTTTATCGGGGGCAGCTGATCACCTCCATAATGATGCCATTTGTGACTAATCTTCCAGGATTAAAAATGAACTGTAGCTGCTGCGGTTTCCACCTTTGCCGCATAGCAACGAGAGCAGAAAGTCAATTAATTACCTTCTCACTGGAATCCAGGGGCCCTTTCGTCCTCAGCTCAGCCAAGTGTGTAATGGAAAAGGGAGCGAGGCCGGCTGCAGCTGGCCAGCTGGGAATTGCATGACAAAGTGAAAGATGAGCTCTGGGAAGAGGAGGAGAGGGAGGGCACTGGGGGGAAATTCTCGTCCTACAGGTTCATTTAAAAAAAGTAAGATGCTACTGATTACACAATTATTGACTTATTTCCCCACTTTCAGCCCTGGTGATGGTACAGACACCCTGCTCTGTTGCAGGGCACCACCTGAGCTCCTGAGGATATGGGATTATCCATTCTGAACTCCTCCCTGCTTCGGAATAGTGCTTTCATGAAGTTTCTCTGGGTAATGGTCACTTTTTGGCTGTTGTAGCCTCTCGTGTCCCCAGGGAAATATCACCCAGCAGCTCTTTGGTTGTCCTGAAAGCTGTTTTTTACAGTGACTGTTTTACTGCTCTTTCCAGTGGCTTTCTATGGGGAAGATTAATGGGAAAATCATTCTAAAGATTGAATTTCTTTGGAAAGATTTGACTGATGGGTACAAACAAACTGAGAAGCCATGAGTGGTGATCTGAACAGATACTGTGTTTGACTCAGAGCAGGAGCAGATCCTATTTTTAGTAGCTTCTCTGTGAGACAGAGGTTTGTAAGGCCACCCTCATCCCAGACAGGACTTAGTGAGCAGAGCCCTGTTCTGAGATAAATTGGAAAACTGAAGGATGATAAACAATATTTTAATGTCCATTTATCAGATCTGGCAGCTTCAAACCCCTCATAACCTGTTAATGAGAGCAAATAAATATTATCTCTGGCCCCTCTAGTTCAGCTGTATTACTCAGGTCACCTTGCATGGGGGAGGAGTGGGGACATCAGGAATGACACCTCCTGGGGCAGGAAAGAAGGTGGAAAGGAGGAGGATGAAGTGGGATGTGCAGGAGCCTCCATCATGGCTTGTGGTTCAACCAAGCAGAGCCATGGGGTGAGGAGGGGAATCCCTGCAGAGGGCTCTGTTGGGCCAGTGAGGTGGTAGAGGGAGTATCACAGGGAAATTTGGCAACAGATGCCCAAAAAGGCATCCTGGTTTCTGGAAAAAAATTAAGCTAGAGAGACCAAGGAACATAAGGCCCTCTATTTTAACTTTCCCTCCAGGCACTTCTGTCCTCCTATCAGCTGGGATGTGAGCTGAACTAGACTTAAATGATTTATCTGCAGTGACAGAACTACAGTGACTGAAATAGGAACAAGAAAGTTCAATTTCTGCTTCCTGCACAAGCTGGAAATTTGGGATCCCAGGTTGCCCCTTCCCCATCAGGGGTTTGCACCTTGTAAAGCAGCTTTTGGCAAACCAAACACTCAGATTTAGCAGCTAAAGGTCTCTGACACAGCAGGAAGGATGTCAGCTCTTCCTAGAAAGACTGGGCAGGTGCTGGGTTCACCTTGGTAAGTTCAGTGACATTTGCAAGTCTTGAGAAGCAAGTCCTCAGGATCTTCTACCCAGTGCAATGACCAAAACATGTTTAATTAATAAGGTAATCTTAAGTTTAGGTGATTTAATATTAGAAGATCACAGTCTTGCTCTCAGAAAACACAGTTCTCTCCTTTCCCAGCCTTGCAGTCCTCTTTCATTCAGTTTTCTGTTGTGCTCTGTGGAGAAGTAGTAACTTTAAGTCTCATTATTCATTTAGCCCAGCCACAGTTTATATGTGTGCAGGGGGAGGTAATCACAGAGCTGCCTTCCCTGCTGTTCTCCTCCTGAGGTTTTACACTCTCCAAATATCTTTTTGTCATAAATTAAATTAACTAAATTGCTTAAGAAGTACTTTTCTATTAAAAACAGATGGTGTTGTGATGCTAAAAGGCCTATTATGAGAACTCTCTCTTTAATAGTAATACCTTGAGATTACAGACTGCTAAATTCAAAATTTAAAGACTTTGACCCTGCTTAACAGTCCCCTGTGAAATAAATATTCTGGTATGCTTTTATAAAGGCCTAAATCAACATACAACTGGATGAAAAGTTACAAATGTGGCTAAAATACTGTCTAGTATTTGCTGAAGGTCCTTGGACCCCCATGCAGAGCAGGAGAGGTACCTGGAGTCTTGGTGAACTTCCATTGCCAGAACAATTCACAGTTCAGACAAAATAAAATCCAGCTTTAATTTAGGTGGTGTATCAGGAGTTCAATGTCAAGCCCAGCTCAGCACCCAACCAGACCTAGTTCTGGGCTGGGTTGGTGTGGTTTGACCACAGCAGAACACAGCAGTAAGTCAAACCTCTGATTTTTGGACTTAAGGCTTTGGGTCTCTGGTACTTTGGGATCTCTGTCCTTCATTATATTTTATGGCAGAGGTGTCATTTAAGGTGCCAGAGAGGTGGAGTGGACAATAAATTCCTGCCTTTCCTTCCCTTTGGGGCTGCCATCAGACCTGGAGGCTTGAAGGGGTTGGGAAATTGTTTTTTCACTCAGAGACCACACCAAAGAAATCACACAAGGCAGTTTGGTCACCTGGGTACCAGTATTCAAATAATTCAGGGCAATGGACCCTGTGGTCCTCTAAAATGTGCTCTGAGAGTGGGTCTGGGCCCTGTTTAGCTTTCAGGCTCTGCAGTCATGAGGCAAAAAGATTCACCAGTGCTGAGAAGTCAGGCAGACACAGCCATTTCCCATTTGGTTCCAGTCATGTGGAAACATCTAAGGCTGTGGTCCTGACTGGGTTTGGAAAGTTCCTGAGCCACAATGAGCCCAGCTGGTGCATCAATAGACTCTTCTTCATGAACCAGCTTGTTCCCCTTTTTCTACCAGGAGCTGTCTCAGGGGGAAAAGGGTGTGGGGGAAGAGAAAACCAGCACAGCAAAAGTCCCCAGTATTTGAGTTTCCTTCCTGCTGAGAAAGCAGCAGCATGGGAGGGTAAAGCCCCCTCCAAAACCTGCAGTGTGTCTCAAAAGGGAGGCAGTGGCCTCACTGAGACCATGAGCCTCTCTGAGCCTTAGTCTTGTGCTGCTGCCCTCTGCCAGGATGGAGGGAATGAACAAAAATGCTGCTTTATTGCCCAGAAAGTACTCCAGGGAACTGTGAATCACTTCAGTGGGCTAAGGAGATGGGGTTTTAAGGTGAAAATAGGGTCTATTCCTGGAAAAGAAAATGTGAGAAACCCAAACCAAAAAATATTTTTGAGAAAATATATTTTTCAGGCTGTAAGAGCCAGGTGTTTATAAAGGAATCAGAGCCAATGGCTAAAGCATAAAGTGAATGCTCCTGTGACGAGGCACAGATTTGGGATTCAGGCATCATTGGTGTGACGTCTGGCACTGCGGGGAAAAAAAAATTCAATTCGTATTAGTAATTTAGGCCAAAACATCTACGCATAATGAAGTGCTTAACTGCAGTTTCTGCAGGGGATAATGTGGGAGTTGGATGCATATGTACCCATTGTACCTGTCTCTTCATGCCTCCGTTTCTCGTGTCTGAAAGGCAGAATAACAGAGCTTCCACCCACACAGAACGACACAGCATCCCTCTGAAAAGCCCTTGTGCTTGGGTGTTGTCCAGAAGCACATCTCTGGGCAGAGCAGGCAGGGCATGGGGACAGGGATTCATCACCCTGGGGTGTGAGTTCTTGGTTTCTCAGCTTTCTCAGTGGTAATAAGAATGATTTTGCCCATTTTTGCACATGCAAGAAGGTATATGTTATGATGAGAGCAGATATGCACATGTATATATATTGTATACACACATGCATATATATATAATATTTTTTGGGGTAGTGTGCCAAGCCCAATTATTTCTAAGTATTTTTCAATCTCATTTTCTTTCCTCTCTTAATTTGACATCTTCAGCTAAATCCACAGAAAGGGCTGAAATCTGGCCCTGTATCACCTAAGAAACGGACACCCTCAGACACTGGGCTAAAACCACCCTGCCTGCACCTTGCCCACTCCTGACCCCATTTCTGCCTCTCTCTGGAGCAGAGCACCTCGCCCAGAAGTGACCAAAAACCCCATGGGAGGTTTTCTGCAGCAGTAAGAGGTGAAATGTCTGTTTTGCTGAGGTATTTGCTGTGTGTCAGTGGAGCTGCACAGCTGTGCACTGTGCTGCTGCCTCACCAAAAATACATCCTGTGCTGCAGCTGTGATTTCCAGCTCATGGTTTGTTCCCTTCTTAATTTTTCCTGGCAAGGAATAATTTCAGTCCTGCTCTAATATCTGTTCTCCTTCTGTACATTACACTAAATGAAAGAAGAAAAACCTCTCTGCAGTGGTCTGGTCTTCTGCATGTGGGGTTGATGCTGAAACCCCCAGGGCTGGGTGACTACTTGGGTGCCTGTGGACAGGGAACTCACTGCTTGTTTGCTTGTGAGGACAACAAATATTACCCTGTCCCAGCTTTCCTAATCTGAAGCGCTGATGAGAAGGCTTTCCAGATCAGACTGTTTGAGAAGCTGTACAGAAATGCTGCATTTAGAGTGTAATTACTAAGTGCTGTCCCTGTGACTTGGTCTGGAATCAGCACAGACCTGTCTTCAGCAGGAGGTGATGTGCTGCTCAGTGTATCCAGGATTATTACAGACGCTTCTGAAACAGCAGATTAAGACACTGAGGTTGGCTGATCTCTGTGAGCCATGTAAGAAATAAGCAGATTCTGTATTGTTTGCGTCAGACACAGGTAACTGCATTTCCTTTCACCCTGTTAGTCCTGAGAAGGCTGATTCTGCCCCATTCCAAGTCCTCTCTGACTGCAGAGCCCCTGATGCTCTCACTCTCCCTGGGCTGCAATGTGTTCTCCCAGCCCTGTTCATTGCACTGCTCACACTGGTGGTGTGGGATGAAAGGGACCAACGTGTGTGGAACCTTCCTGCACAAAGAGGCTTCTTTTTTTTTTTTTTTTTTTTTTT
>VYZS01024761.1:741-11856 GCA_013400695.1 Neodrepanis coruscans
TTTGAGGCGAAGAATGTCTGTTTTGTTTTTTAACTAAGCTGCAACACAGTTTTTGAACCTTCCGTTATGTTGCAAAGAAAGTTTTCCTCTTGGTGGATAACTCTATTTAAACATGAAAAGTAACTGTCCCAACTCCAAAATAATAACTTGTTCCATGCAATGCTACTCATTCTGAATACTGTCATATTTTTTCAGGGTTAGGTAGTCTTTTTTGTGTGGTTCCTTGAAACATAATTAATATCAAGTTTCTGTGTCATTTGAAGTTGTTTCTGCTTTATTTCTTTGTAGCCCATTGCTGTATTTACATCTGATAGTCTTATACTTCAATGTATCTTGCCTCTATTCCTAAAAATAATTTTAATGAAATACTTTGATTGTTAGAATGAATGTCAGGAAGAAAAGAAATTGACTTTAAGTCAGGGAATATGGTGGGAAAAGGGAGAGAAAAGGGGAAGCCAAAGAATACTAATTTTTAAGTCAGCTTCCTCATGACTCATGCCTCAAGAGTCTGGCTTAATTCCTTGGCTAGGGTCAGTTCAGGACTAGAGGAAAGAAGTCTTAGAAGAAAAAAAGATATGGAAACCTGCTTGATTGTTCTTGGAGCATAAAGCTTGAGATTTCACTGCCCAGCAATGTCCTCATATGATTGCATGTTAAAACTATGTTCTTTTCCAAGTTTTGTGGCTTGCTAACCCATTCAGAGATGACAGCCAGCTCATAAACTGGGTTTGTCAGCCCTGTACAAAGAGCATAAACAACCCCCATTTCAAAGATACCTTGAAAGCTCAGGGCTTGAGCTTATATAGAGCTGGTCTTCAAGAGAACAGATGGGCTTCAAAGATTTTCTTCAAAGTTTTTCTCTCCGCCTGTACTCTGATTCAGACTTTCTAGAAATACTGCATTGCTACTCTCCATTTAACACTCCTCCAATTCTCTGCAACTTTTATTTCACCCTTAAACTTTTTCTTTATGCCTCTTTCCCTGTCCCACCTCTGTGCCAACCATCCCTTTCTGCATCATTTAGTCTGAGCCCAAAGCAAACAGCAGTCTTGATTTTGTTCAGCATGTTCCGCTATGTTATTTAAATATAGTGAAAAAAGGTGCCTTTGAATGCAGGTAGTTATTTGCAGAATTGCTTTCTGAGAGTAAGAAGTTTCGCGGTATTTAAGATAATATAATGAAAGTTTCAAAGTCGCTGTATTTCTGGAAGAAATAGAGATTAATGTAATAAAATTATGATAAAAATCGAAATTCAGAAACAAAGATAAACACATTTTACAATCAATTACAATATAGTTATAAAAATGTACTAATTTCCATCTCACTTTTTTTGTCATTGCTGTTGAACTACTTCGACAGGAAATTAAATATGTTGCTCTGTCAAATAGTAGAGTATGGTATCAAAGGTAATAAACAAATGTTTGGTCTCTAGTTACTTCATAATGATCTTGTCAGAATTGTCTTTCATTTTCAAATACTGTTATCAGAGTATTAAAGCAGTGGCTGCCTCCTGTTTAAATTTAACTACTAGTTCCTAAGAGTTTTTTGGTGGGTTTTTTAGTTACTTTGTTTGGGTGTTTCGTGTTTTGGTTTGGTTTATTTTAGTTTTAGTTTTCTACTCTGTAGTCAAAGCAAATATTTTTTAATTTTATTTTAAAGAGGTGTGGTACAAGTTNAGAAGCAGCTGAGGGAGCTGGGAATGTTTAATCTGGAGAAAATGAGGCTCAGAAGTGACCTTACTGCTCTCTACAGCTGCTTGAAAGGAAGCTGTAACTAGATGGGGGTTGGGCTCTTCTTCCAAGCGACTCTTCTGCCAGGACGAGAGAACATAGCCTCAAGCTGTGCCAGTGAAGGTTCAGGATAAACATTAGAAAGAAATTTCAGCTCAGAAAGGGTCATTAAACATTGGAGTGGGTGCCCAGGGAGACGGGGGAGTCACTGTCCCTGGAGGTGTTTGAGAAAAGACTGGACATGGCATTTAATCCCATGGTCTGGTTGACACGGTGGTGCTTAGTCATAGGCTGGACTCAATGAACTCAGAGGTCTTGTCCAACCTAACTGATTCTGTGATTCTCTGTGATCCTGTGGGATTCTGTGATCCTCTTACAATAAATGTAATATTACACAGAAGTATAGTAAATATAGGAATTGCTGCATTTCTTGGAAAATGCTTGATGGCAATCGTCCTTCGCATTTGTTTATTTAGTTAGTGACAAATTCAGTAGAATATGTATGATGATGGGGGATTTCCAGTTAGTTAGGTGATTTTCACTTTTACACAAAAAGATGTGCCCACTGAGAGGCAGTGTTTACCCACATTCCATTTCTTAAATTTTATTCATGTGGTATTTTTATACCTAATCCTTGTGAATATACTTTACAAGTAACTTACCAAAGGAGGGAATGAAAGTGAATTCTATATTTTATCCTCTAAAACATTTTGGATTAGTGTTCTGACTTGAGCAGTCACATCAATATCTGTAATATGCTATGGATACCAGCAACATTGATTAACAGATTTGAGACTGTGGAAGGGCCAAATTATTAACAGAATTCTGGGCTCACTTGTTCTGCACAGATGCTAATTTTTCTATCCTTAGAGTTTTACACTTGCAGTCAAGACTCAAAAATGCAGTAAAATATAGGAAAATAATCCCTTTTTAAAAGTATATTCATTTATAGTTTGCAAAAAGTAGTGGTTGAAATGACTAATCATTATCAAGTGAACAGTAGAACTTATTTTTTTTATTAAATTCATTTTGCTTTTAAATAAGATTCTGAGTTTGGTCTGTGCACAAATCAGAGAAGCAGAGGAAAATCTGCAATGGGGAATCTGAGTCTGTATGGAAAGGTTCAGCCTGGCATAAGCTATACACCTCGTCTTTTAGTCCATTTGCCTGATTCCACATTTACATGTTGTATGCTAAAATCCAATCAAGTAAAAGGCAGAGACATCCATGCTCAGAGAGACATGCAAAATTTTACTACTACGCATTTCATATAGTAATACTGCTGTAGCTGCACTTTGCTTACAGCATAACTTGTAGGACAAGATAGTATTTTTTATTACACCAGCCTCATAGTTGGAGAAACTAGTTAAGTCTTCTAATTTGCCGACATGTTTAGTGATGAAGAACTGAAGAAGTGACTAGTGTCCCTCAGCTTCTGGATTTCTCTACTAATTAGATGCTTTGCACAAATTTACTCTCTTACAAATGGTCATTTTTGTCAGTTGCCAGTGACACAAAGGAGACATCATGGCAGCCTGCAATCTCTGGGAAATTTTAGGAGATTCCTACTTTTTTTTACATAGTATTTTTTCCTGAGTTCTGTATTGCTCTATCCTGCTCAGGGAGTTTAGGGAAAGGTAGTTTGATTTACTCTGAGCAGTGAACAGGAGAAATGGCAAAATTTTCAGGAGGTTCTATAACAAAGTTTTACTTGCAGACTTCAGAACACTAAAACGCTTGGCAAATTTTAGAACATCCAGACAAAACAAGGCACTTCACAAACTTCAACTTATCCAGACACAGCAAAGCACTTAGCAAGGTATTGACTGGATTTTTTAAATCTGGTTTACAATATATTTTGAGAAGAAGAATGTGAGAGAAGAAAGAGAGAGAAAGACAAAGTAAAAGGAGAGAGAAAGATAGTCACTACCCGAGGATCCAGTGTGGTCTTGAGAGCCCCAGCTTGGCAAACGTGTCACCATCTTGCTCTTGTGCCCTGGGGCCCTTCCCCAGGCTCACACCTACACTTCAATGTTTCCAGCAGGTCCATGCTGTTAATCCATTATTTTGGACTAGACCAGAGGTTGACTAAGGCTCAAGGGAGTGAGAGTGGCATGATGGCTGTCCCATCTACACAGAGCTCGACCTGTTCCCCGTCAGCTTCCCACCTGATAGTTTTGAGCCATTCAACCCTTCCTCTGATCTCCTACAAACTATCTGGGTGGCTGTGCAATGTGAAAAATGAAGCATATGAACCTAATCTTATCCAGTGACATTTTATTCATCAGGCTTTAGAGAGCAAGAATATTCTTGTGAAGTCCTGTCCTGGCAGAGACAAGTAAACACTTCTCCTGCTTCAAGCTGGACTTAGGCCAGCTCTACTTAGCTACAGTTGGAGTTGCTTTGTGTTCGAACTAATATGGGACTCTCAACAGGACTTATTTTCTCAAGTATTACACAATGTTAGCCAAACTATGCAGGTTTTGATTGGTAGCTAGCTCATATTCATCTGAGTTAAAGCATAAGGCAGATGAGATCTTCTGTGTGGAAGATATAATGCAAATTTAAATTGATGTTATACAACATGGGCCAGAAAGTCTGTCTGCGCTCTGCCCAAGGGCCAGGGGACACACATTTGTACTATTTGGAGACACAGCCTCTGGAGGTGGGTGGCAGAATGGGGAGGTGTTGGGAAGGAGAGTGCAGAAATGTACCTCCCCAGATGAGTTTAATTGAGGAGCTAAGGAAATTTTTTTCTTTGAAATGACAAAATTCAATTTTGCTATGGTGTCAAGAAGCAAGTGGCATGTAATCAAGGCAAGTTTGGAGTTCAGAAGATATTTCAGTGATAGTAATTGACAACATGAACATATTAAGAAGAAACAGAAAAGCAAAACGTGGTGATGAGGTCATTTCAGGTTAATAAATTAATGTGCCTAAACTACTTCATGCACATTTGACCTTCTGGTGTTGATTAATTTAACACATTGGAGGGGTCCAAGGAGAGCACTTGCTATTATTAGTATAGTTGAACATAAGAAGCATTTGAAGCAAAATGTTTGGTCACAGCAAAAACATCCCTGTTTCTTTAGGAACAAGCAAAATGATGAGACTAAATACAGGAATGATCTTCTAAAAGAAGACAGGTTTGAGATATGTGACTGTTTAAGGCAAACATTTCCTGTGTTTAGCTGGTATTGCAATAAAAGATGAGATGTATAATACCATATTCATAGAAAAAAGAGGCAGCAAAAAAAGTGCTGTTGTTCACATCTTGAATGTAAATGCAATTAATTGCTTTAGAACTATCAGTTAAGCAGAAAATGTGTTTGCTTTTTTATATGTGCTCCCATACACATCTTGTTTTCATTGTATATGCAATTTAAGTAGACATTCTTTAAAGCTGGTTTTCAGAACTGTGTTTCTGAATGTTTTTTCTTCCCTGCAGAATTACCACACGTGGGCCTGCTGCATGTAAACAGTTTGAAGTTTTATGGCAGAGCTGTAGAGGAGCTGCAGTCATCTCAGAGAAGAAATGTTAATGTGTCTAGGCAGCTATCAGCCCACAAATAGCTCTTTTTAAAGAAGTTGTTTGACTCATATCAACAGAAAATTGCTCTCTGTGCTATGAGTTGCAGGAGCATTTTCAGTATATTTAAAATGATCCCAGAAAAAAATTTAAGCCATGGATTATTTTTCTCACTGTGAATGCTCTATGTGAGTTATGATTTGGGGGGAATTTTCCAGTGCATTGCATTATACAGTATATATCCTGTGAAGTCAAAGAAGATTTTCTGTTCTTGCAACTAGTGGTACAGAGAATGGTCTGGATATCAGTTTTGCTATCATTAAAAAATGATCTGGTCTTTATATACGATAAGCTTTCATTACTTTTGTGGAAGGCACAGTAGAAGACATGATTTTTGAGCCTGAAAATTCCTTAGCATCTTAATTACCCATGAAATACTTTCTTGTCTAAAAGCAATTTTTTGTGCAAGGAGGTTTGTTTGAAATTAAATTTGAAATGTTTCCAGTTTCTTTTTCTGATTTCAGTTTGACACAATGAAATAGATGATTTGCTGCTCTGTTAGGAGTGAACTTTGATTTTCTTGCAAGTTAGAGTCAATAGTTTACATAATTCCATTAACAAGGAATAATATTGATAGGACTGGGCAGATCCATCAGGTCAGGTACTAGCTCCAAGGCTGGTGTAATCAGAAAAATTTGGGGCGTTTTGACCATTCAGCACCTGGTCTATTGACACCTGACGGGATGCACCTTTCTCAGAGGGGAAAAAGAGTTCTAGCGCAGGAGCAAGGGGGACTCATTAATAGGGCTTTAAACTTGCCTGGAAGAGGGAAAGGGCAAATACCAGGCTTGACATTGATGAACAATGGTGTGCCAGGTCTCTCAATCTGCTTTGAATGGTGTTGGCTGCAAACTACCACACCTGAAATGTTTCTACGCCAGTGCACGCAGCATGAGGAACAAACAACAGGAGCTTGAAACTCTGGCCCAGTCCCAGGAATTTCTCATCATTCACATAAGTGAAACCTGGTGGAATGAGACTTGTGACTGGAGTGCCCTGTTGGATGGTTACCAGCTCTTTAGTGGGAATAGGCAGGGCAGAAGAGGCTGAGGGTGGTATTTTATGTAATGGAAGGACTAGAATGTGTGGAGCTCACAGTTGGCAATGGCACAGTAAGAATCAAGGGGCAAACAAACAATGTGGATGTCATTGTAGGAATCTGCTAGAGGCCTCCTGGCCAGGACAATGATGCAAACAAAATATTCTTTGAGGAGCCAAGGGACTCTTCCAAGCCAACTGCCCTTGTCTTTTTACGGGACTTCAACTTGCCAGAAATTAACTGATAGCAATACACAGCTGGTACAACCCAGGCCGGAAGATTCCCAACACACCTGTGTGACAACTTTACAAAACAGACCATAAAGCAGCTGACTCAGAAAGATGCCCTCCGTGATCTGCTGCTTGTCAATAGAGCAGACCTTGTGAGAGAAGTGGAGAATAGCAGCCGTCTTGGCCACAGTGACCATGAAGCCATGGTCGAGATTAAAATTTTTGCTGACAGGAGGAAAAATGTGAGCAGAACCTNGCTTGAAACTCTGGCCCAGTCCCAGGAATTTCTCATCATTCACATAAGTGAAACCTGGTGGAATGAGACTTGTGACTGGAGTGCCCTGTTGGATGGTTACCAGCTCTTTAGTGGGAATAGGCAGGGCAGAAGAGGCTGAGGGTGGTATTTTATGTAATGGAAGGACTAGAATGTGTGGAGCTCACAGTTGGCAATGGCACAGTAAGAATCAAGGGGCAAACAAACAATGTGGATGTCATTGTAGGAATCTGCTAGAGGCCTCCTGGCCAGGACAATGATGCAAACAAAATATTCTTTGAGGAGCCAAGGGACTCTTCCAAGCCAACTGCCCTTGTCTTTTTACGGGACTTCAACTTGCCAGAAATTAACTGATAGCAATACACAGCTGGTACAACCCAGGCCGGAAGATTCCCAACACACCTGTGTGACAACCTTATAGAGCAACTTCTAAGGGAGCTGACTTGCAAAGATGTCCTCCTTGATCTGTTGCTTGGAAATAGGACAAAAAAGGAAGGTATACCCAGTCAAAGCAAGATCAAGTGACACTGGAAGAATGCAGAGATGCTGTTTGGCACTATACAGAGAAAATTTGTTCAGCCAAAGCTCAACTAATGTTGAAGCTGGCCAGAAGTGTGAGGGACAGTAAAAAGAGGTTTTTTTTCAAATATATTCATGGCGACAGGCAGTACAGAAATAACATTGACCCATTATAGGATGAGGCTGGTCACCTCACAAACAGGGACAGAGACAAGGCAGAGGTGTTTAATGTTTGCCTCTGTCTTCAACATGGGTGACAAACCAAGGGGGTCTCAGTGCCCTGAGCTGGAGGACCATGACTGTGAGAATGATGAAATCCCTAATTGACTGTGAACTTGTGCAGGATCTGCTTCTTCATCTGGATCCCTATGAATCTATGGGGCTTGATGGGATTCATCCAAGAATCCTGAAAGAGCTGGCTAATATAATTGCAAAACCTCTCAGTGATTCTGAGCAGTCTTGGGAATTCAGAGAGTCATAGCTGTCTGGGACTGAATCAAACATCCTGATTTCCAAGGAGGACAAGAAGGAGAACCCTGGAAACTACAGGCTTGTTGATCTCACTTCTGTGCCTCGTAAAATTGTGGAAAAGGTTATTCTGGGAGGTATTTAAAAACCTGGAGGTCAACACTGTCATCGGTCCCAGCCAGAACATCTTCATGGGAAGAAAGCCCTGCTTGTATGATTTCCTTCTACAACAGGGAAATCCACCTGTCTGATTTAGAAAACCAGTAGATGTAGCCTTTTTGGATTTTAGTAAAGCTTTTGGTNTAGCAATACACAGCTGGTACAACCCAGGCCGGAAGATTCCCAACACACCTGTGTGACAACCTTATAGAGCAACTTCTAAGGGAGCTGACTTGCAAAGATGTCCTCCTTGATCTGTTGCTTGGAAATAGGACAAAAAAGGAAGGTATACCCAGTCAAAGCAAGATCAAGTGACACTGGAAGAATGCAGAGATGCTGTTTGGCACTATACAGAGAAAATTTGTTCAGCCAAAGCTCAACTAATGTTGAAGCTGGCCAGAAGTGTGAGGGACAGTAAAAAGAGGTTTTTTTTCAAATATATTCATGGCGACAGGCAGTACAGAAATAACATTGACCCATTATAGGATGAGGCTGGTCACCTCACAAACAGGGACAGAGACAAGGCAGAGGTGTTTAATGTTTGCCTCTGTCTTCAACATGGGTGACAAACCAAGGGGGTCTCAGTGCCCTGAGCTGGAGGACCATGACTGTGAGAATGATGAAATCCCTAATTGACTGTGAACTTGTGCAGGATCTGCTTCTTCATCTGGATCCCTATGAATCTATGGGGCTTGATGGGATTCATCCAAGAATCCTGAAAGAGCTGGCTAATATAATTGCAAAACCTCTCAGTGATTCTGAGCAGTCTTGGGAATTCAGAGAGTCATAGCTGTCTGGGACTGAATCAAACATCCTGATTTCCAAGGAGGACAAGAAGGAGAACCCTGGAAACTACAGGCTTGTTGATCTCACTTCTGTGCCTCGTAAAATTGTGGAAAAGGTTATTCTGGGAGGTATTTAAAAACCTGGAGGTCAACACTGTCATCGGTCCCAGCCAGAACATCTTCATGGGAAGAAAGCCCTGCTTGTATGATTTCCTTCTACAACAGGGAAATCCACCTGTCTGATTTAGAAAACCAGTAGATGTAGCCTTTTTGGATTTTAGTAAAGCTTTTGGTGAGCAATTGTCTCACGGGTCAAGCACAGAGGGTATTAGTGAATGGGTAACATCAGACTGGCAACCTGTTACTAGTGAGGTTCCACAAGGCTCCATCATCAGCCCAGATCTCTTCCACATCTTCATTAACCATTCGGAGTCAGGACACAAATACTAAGTAAGTTTGCTAGTGACAGTAAAGTAGGAGGAGCTGTTGACTCCCTCAAGGGTAGGGGGACCCTACAGAGAAATCTTGACAAATGAGAGGGCTGGGAAATGATGAACCATATGAAGTTCAACAAGGGAAAGTGCCAGATTCTGTGTATGTGGCAGGGCAACAGTGGCTGTAGAAACAGACTAGGGACTTGGAGTCTGCAAAGCAGTGCTGTGGAAAGGGACTGGGTTCATGGAAAATTGAATATGTGTCAGTAGTGCCCTGGCAGCCAGGAGGGCCAACCATGTCCTGGGGATGCATCAGGCACAGCATCGCCAGCTAGTAAAAGGAGGGGATTGTGCTGCTCTGCTTTGCACTGGTGTGGTCTCACCTTCAATATTGTGGCAATTTTTGGCACCATTGTATAAGAAAGATAGTAAACTATTAGAGACTGTCTGAAGGAGAGCCATGAGGATGAAGAGTCTGGTGGGGAAGCCTTATGAGGAGTGGCTGAGGTGACTCAGCCTGGAGAAGAGGAGACTGAGGAGAGACCTCTTTGCAATCTTCAATATCCTCATAAGAGAAAGTAGAGGGGCAGGCACTGATCTTTCCTCTCTGGTGACCAGTGACAGGACTCAAGAAAATGGCATGAAACTGAGTCAGGGGAGGTTTAGTGTAGATATCGGGGAAGGGTTTCTCACACAGAAGCTGATCGAGCATTGGAACAGGCTCCCCAGAGCTGCCACAGCACCAAACCTGTCTGAGTTAAAGAAGTGTGGACAGTGCTCTCAGGCACATGGTGTGACTCTTGGAGTGTCATGCACAGGACCAGGAGTCAGACTCAGTGATCATGATGGGCCCCTTCCAACAGAGTATATAGTGCTTCTGTGATCTTACAATTAGTAGTCATCTTACCCCTGATTCCCTTTATGATGATATTCCTTCTTGTTGCCACAATTAAGTGGAATCTGTGTAAAGACCAGATGTCCCTTTTTTGAATAAAAAATGAGTGATGCTTAAGAAAACAGGAATAATTTTAAATTTATGACATAATGGCATTGTTTCAGGGAGTTGTGGGTTTTTAAAAAAAAAAATTAAAAATTGGGATCAAGTCCTGCTGGATGCTAACACAAATCTGACTACTCTAAAGAACACCTCAAATACCCCATATAGAGTCTTTTATATGCAGTATTAGATGTCTACAGTCAGGTGTGGTCCATAAGAAGAGCCTCACTATTGATGCCCAGCATTCAGAGTGCCAAAGTCTTGAAGCTGCTTACAGATGATGTAAATAATGCTTTCTTCCTCTAGGTTGTCTGATTTGCCCAGCAGTTGAGTTGGCACTGTAGGAGAGCTGCACAGACCCATTTTTACCTGTCTATCCCTGAGAGTTAATCCTTGGAATATGCAGACCATTTAGTTTGGAAGTGGCTCATGACAGAACTGTATTGTGAATCTGAATTTTCATTTTAAAATTCAGTTCTATAACTTGACAGTGTAGAAATAGAGCCAAACCACAATTTCAACTTTATTGTGATGCAATAGATTTTTTTTCTTCATTCAGGTAAGAGCTTGACAGTTCTCTGGTAGCTGTGAGCTCCTTGTTCATACCAGTATGAGACAGAGAAATTCATGCCAAAGCCATATGTTTTGGCTCTTTTTCCCTAAGGTGTTTATGGAATTGATCCAGGTATGTTAGTTTTCCCCATGCCTCTTTGCAGTCTGAGCACTTTAAACCCAGGTTTTCTGTCTGAATGCTGAAGATTTCTATACTGTGTGTTCCCTCCTAGTGTTTAGCTGTTAGGCTAAACTCTAAACTGGATTCTAAGATCTCCAAGTTCTCCTATTCATTTCTTGCTGTAAGCCCTTTCCTTAATGTCGTGGGTGTAAAAAATG
>VYZS01024764.1:12852-27416 GCA_013400695.1 Neodrepanis coruscans
ATATACAGAGATTCTAGATAAGTAACAGGAAAACAGGAAAATAAACACTTTAAACCTCCATTCCAATAAATACTTCATATTAAAAAAAAACAAAAAACAATCACCTACCTGAAAAGAAGACAAACTTAGAAAATACAATAGTTAATAATGTCAATAAATCTGAAATGAGGTAGCTTTAATCAATTTAGAGCACTAGCAGAAAACGTCTGGATCTTTTGAATTCCTGTTATACAATGTACATTTATTTTTTTATTTATCCTGCTTGCAGATTTGAATTGTATCCACTCTCTTACCTTTTATTAAGAATTGTACTTAAAATAGTACAGTAATTTTCTTTCAGATATATCCATAATTGTTTTTCTTCTTTTTGAGTCCACAATTTAATTTAGATACTTTCATTATGTTTGGGTTTGGTTTTTATTTTGTTCTTTCTTTCCTTGTATCATGATAGTCTATCTAGAATCTCTGTATATAGGTTATTGTAACAATGCACTATCTGATAAGTTTCTTTTATTACTGTGCAAGCTTCCTAGAGCTTTGACCTTTTTTGTAAATTGAGGTACAACACATATGAATCATATATTTGGGGGTTTTTGTTGTCTCTTGTCTGGAAGCTGTGATCAAACAATTTTTCACTGATGGTTTTATTTGTTCTAGTAGTTTCCATTGCATTAAATGTGTATTTAACAAAGAGCTAGAGAAAAAAAAATTGTTAGAAAGCTTCAAAAGCCACTTTTGAAATTCCCTAATCTTCCTTATGTATAAAAGCATTCATATTCAAGAAGGGAAGATTAAGAATGTGTTGACTTTCCATGGAATCCAAGCAGTAACTGTGACTTCAGCATGTGGAAACAAAAACAACATCCTGTGTTCTCAGTGTGTAACTGGAATGATCAACAACCTTGTCTTATCCTATCCTAAATATCTAAAAAGAGAGAAAAATGCTGGGCTTCTGAGCCAGCAGTAAGCCTTAACATGATGAGTTATAACATTTCATAAACCCTTATTTTATATTTCAAAAATAGTTATAGTTTTCATACATCCAGTTCTTATAAGTTGTTTTGGGTTTTTTTTTTTTCTGATTTCTAACATAATGTTGTTTACATTCATAAAAACTTCTGGTGGAAAGCTTTAGTCTTTGCCCTCTTTTCATCTGAATGTTGAGTTCTTCTTATCTATTTTGTATCATTGGTATCTTTCATTCCAAGGAGGAAAAAAACTAGTCACTTGCTAACTCTGTACACCCGCCAGCCCTTCAGAATGATTCCATATCTTATCTTGCTCAGTTTAAAGGTGAAATACCAAAAAAGCCTACAAGATCTACAAAGCCAATCTTTACATAAAAAGATTATTTGTTTAGCTTTATTTAGATATAAAGATATAAAGGTTGAATATGCACAGGTTTTACTTAGCTGAGCAGAGAGTTAAACTGGAGGAAGAATCACCTCCAGGCTTGTGAGTTGACTGATTTCTCTCTAGAGAAAGAGTAGGAGGACAAAGACACGGAACTACAGCTTCAGAACAGCTTTATTGCCCTGGTAGATGGTGAGGGAAGAAGACTCCATCTAGAATGGTGTCAGAGCCAGCCAGGTCTGAAATGCAAGTTAACATCAAAATAAAGAAGCAGGCATTAATAGTTGGAGGCCCCAATCTGCCTATTTGATGTCTAAGGAGATTTGTTGCTTGCCTGAGGCTCAGATACTAGATGATATGGAGAGACTGCTGAGGCTTGTCCAGGCTTTAGAGTGTTGTCTGCTGTTGTTCATTCACATGGGCACCAGGGGTACTGTGAGGGGAGATGTAAACCATATGAAGGGTGGTTTCACAGCTCTGGATGTGACAGTGAAGGCCAAAATTGCTTACACAGTTTTTCTTTAATGCTAATTGTTAAGCCAAAAGATGTCTTTGTTTGAAAGACAATTATACAATTTTAAACCTTAAAGCAAAAAAAGAGGGTACAAAAGTATAGGAAAAGAGCTCTTTAATTAAATATATGTTTAACTAAATATATATTAGAACAGGGGAAAATGGTAATTAAAAACACCACCACCAAGAAATGAAAACCACCTTTTTGTCTAAAGTCTCAGTCCAGTCTCACGATCGCAGCTGCTGCGATGAAAATGGCGGATGCAATCCTTGCAGAAAAAGGGAGGAAGCTTTTGTGGTCAGCGAGTTTTTCCCAGGGGTGCTGCAGAGAGACAGAGACTGCACCATTGCTTCTCCATTTGCACCAAAAAGCCAGCAAAGAGCAGAGGGTCCTGGGTGAAAAAGCTACTCATCGCTGCTCATCGCTTTTCCATGCCAGGAGCTGCGTCTATCCACCTCTGTGCCATGTAGTCCCGCATTCAGCAAGAAAGGACCATGACTAAGTACAACGCCAGCTCCTGTTCCACTCCCATGATGCCGCTGTGCGGTGGAATTTCCTATGAGTCCGTCACTTTGCCTTGCCCCAGCCATGCTGGGATGGCACCACTCTGGGCCAGGGCTTGCCACTGCCACTGCCAGATCAGCCCTGGCCCCACCTTCCCCCAGGCCTGGCAGCTGCAACTCCAGGGCTGGGCTCCACATGGTTCTCCATGTGGTTCAGGGTTGCAGCAGGTGGTGACGGTCTGTCCTCCTAGCAAGCTGCACCACTCAAACCCGGCCAGCGCCTGCTGCCGCTGTTTCCATAGCAACACGGGATAGAAACAGCCACCCCCTGGAGCCACCCAGCTGCTGCGGTCTGTGCCTCAGCACGGCCACCTGGTGGGGATTTTGTGTGTGTGTGTGTGTGTGTGTGTGTGTGTGTGTGNTGTGTGTGTGTGTGTGTGTGTGTGTGTGTGTGTGTGTGTGTGTGTGTGTGTGCGCGCGCATCCCCCTTTCCCCACCACCTGCAGGGAAATGGGAAAATAAAAAAAAAAACAAAACCAAAATGAAACCAGAGCCATAATAAAGATAAAGGCTTGATTAGAAGTAGACAGGACTGCAGGCCAATAACTGGTTGCACAGCTGGTGTCAGACAGATCTGGCTTTTATATCACACTATCCTTTTTCAGTATTGAGGACTGATGGACAGGCCAGTTTTTAGAGTAAGAATGTTGAAGGAAGTAGAAGTGGAGGAAAAAGTAAAGAACTGAGGGCCCCCATTCTTATATTCTGCCATTTTAAAATGAAAATTCATTAATAATTTCCAAAACAGCAAACATTTTCTCATTAATAATAAAAAAAATGCATTTCCCACAACAATTATACCTTTAGTTTACCAATTAGTCTATACTTTTTCCCTTTTCTTCTGTTCCTTTTTTTACATATCTGATGTGGAGACCTGGTATTCCAAAAAGTACCTCAACATGAAATGCAGATTATGTGCTTTATAAAGATTAGAAACTAGTATTACCATTTACCCTTGATGAACAGTGAGGAAGTCATATGTATTGGTAATTAGTGAAGATGCTTCTACTTGGGTATATGGTAATCATAACTGCCTACAGCTGTATGGTGTGCTGATGACAGGAAGAAGAGTAGAAAAGCAGTACATAAATGAGAAAGAATGGAGATTTAGAGAATTGTGATGACGTGAAGGTAGTTGCATATTTTCATAATTGGATAAGACGACATACTCTTTTAACCTCATCTAATGCACTTTCTCTGCTAATTTGCCAGGCGAGAGTGCTCAACGGGAAAGTGATTGCTATCCACTCAAGGCTGCATGGTTCAATTTATACATTTCACTCAGGATATCATGGTATTGTCCTTTTCATACACATTTAGCATGTATAGTGCACCACCTATTTGAAGGCAATATGTATCTCTGCCTATTTGTACCCCCTAAAGACAAATCTCTCACCAGACCTCTCAGCAATTAAACCCCTTGTGACCTTTCAGTTGCAGAGGCTCTGGCAGTGGTGTTTCAACAGAATATTAATGCTTAGAAGGGACTGAGAAAAAGAAATCAGTGGATATGAGGAGTTATCACAGAATTGATCTGGCATCTACATAAACTACAATATATATTCATAAAATAAGACAAATTCATTTAAGAACTAAAGATAAAGGGTAGTGATTGATGGCTTGACACCATCAATTGGAATCAAATGCAATACCTCAACGGTCTACACTGGGACCAATAGTGTTCAATATCTTAATCAATGATCTGCATGATAACATAGAAATCACCCTCAAGAAAACTATATAAGAGGAGTGACTGATATGACAAATGCCAGAACTATTGTTCAGAGAGACCTGCAAAAAGCCAACAACTGAGCCAAAAAGAATTTTCTGAATTTCAGCAAGGAGGTTGTATACCAGTACAGGTCAGAATATCGATTGGCTAAGTAACAATATATAATTCAGCTAGGTATGATACCCTTCACATCATCTCCCTGACTCCAGTTCCTTGAAGTTTAGAGATTACATCAATCAACAGTGTAATCTTTGTGTAAACCTCCGAGAAAAAGTTGTTGCAAACTTCCAGGAGTAGAACTAGTTCTGGACAAAATAAGTCAATAACTTTTTGAAGCTTTTTTCATTTTTCTTTCTACAGTATTGGAAATATATATGATATCATAACTGATGGCTCATATCACTGGTTAGAGAAAGCACTGGTCTAGGCTGGGCTTGGGGGCAATTTCACAGAATTCTTATAAAACTACAGACTGCTTGAGTCAATTTCTAATGCCAGTAGCCTAATTCAAAGACTACTGAAAAGAGTGTACAAGGAACTGGAGTGAATTATATTCCATATTAGTGGCAGCTCATTTGTTACATACATAGTCAGTAAATGTGTAGAGGCAGCAAGGTGGTGTATATATATACATTCATAAGCACAAGGAGGAGAAACATGCTCAGATATTTACTGATAAATTATGATTTGAAATAAAAATAATAAAATTAAACCTATATGGCATCTCAAAAGTAGAATAGGAAACAGAACTTTGGTGAAAATGCTTCTTCTGCATTCCTGATCTGAATGGGTTTTGGTCTTTCAGCTGTGGGATAGAAGGTATTCTTCTTCAGAGATAAAGAAGGCTGGTGATTGATGTACACTGATTTGTATCAATGAATTAGGTGAGGAAAGCAAATCTTTTTCTAGTACAACTAGACCTCATTTATAAATCTAGTAATGTGTAAAATATACACTGTTTCTCAAATGAACTTGGAAGTCACAGGAAAAAGTAAACTAAACAGCAAGTTCCTAATGTGACACTGACCAAAGGTGCTGTCATTGTATGAATAGGGCAATACTGGACATGAATATAGTGATTACATGATTCACATATTTTCTAACATTGAATACGATGGATTATTTGTAACCAATATGCAGGAATGATATGAAAAACTAAGAAAGGTTTGTAGAAAGAAGCACAGATCTGAAGATTTGCTCTTGAAGTACTAACAAACTTACTTTAATAATTTTGCAAAATCGATTGGCAGAATTAAAACATGACTGGTTGTCTTGTTTTAAAACATGCTGGAGCGGCGACTCCAACAAATTATCTTCCTCCCTTTTTCACCAATATAGAGAGACAAAATATGAGGATTTATAAGTGAAAAAAACCCCACAATTTACTGACAGGAAATATAGCAGCAACAATACAAGCAGGATGGCTCAAACCAACGACAGAGAGAGATGCTCTCTAGTCTCTTACCCCAGCACCTCACCCCCCAGAATTCCAGGGACAAAAAGCAAACCTAGGAAAAAAACTGTGTCTGCAAAGAGCTTTATTATTAAACTGCCCACCATATATCAACTGGTCAGATTCAGATCCTGACTGTAGCAGCCCATGTTAGTGTAGAGGCTTTTTGTTCACAGCCTTGTGGATGCCTCTGGCCCAAGTACCCTTGACCCAATTGGATCAGGTGGGATTCAGGCTCCAGTGGCTGGGCTGCAGAGTGACAGTGACGATAAGCTGTGCAATGGGCTCTCTCCACCCTCTCACAATAGCAGCGTGATCCCAGCTGCAACAGCAGCAGCAAAGCCATGACTCCAGATTGCAATGGCTACTGGAAGCTTGCAATGTTCCTGGAGAAGCTTCGACCCGTGGCCAATCCCGCTCTCTGAGGCAGCAGTACTTACAGACAGCAGCGGCATGGGACAGTCCCTGGAAGCTCCCAGGAGACAGATAGTGGCAGATATTGTGAACCATGAAGTGTATGCAGAGGTAGTTTTACTTTCATTTTCTCTCTGGCTGCGGCAAAGGCAGCCCTCTGGGCAGCATCCTTTCAAGAGGACCCAGCAGGGCTGCAAGGGAGGGTACCAGTGTATCAGTGGCTCCCAGAGGAAACTCTGACAGACTGTGTGTCAGTGTCTTTCTCTCCCTCTGCTCTGCCAGCAAGAAAATTGTGGTTCCCACAAGATGGAGAGGGTTCCACTTCTTTGTCATCTTCCTTTTTCCCTCCCGCTACTCTCTGGGTCCAGTGCTTCAGTGAAGGGTTCACTCTTATGGGAACAGGATTCCAAAACAGTGTCGGAAAAGGAAGATAGAAGACAAAACCTTTTTTAGCTATTACCCTGCTATAGGCTATATTTGTTTTAAAAACAAATACATTTGTACAAAAGAAGACTGCTGGTAAATCAATGTTGATGGTGGGAATAATTTCTATCATATGCTGTTTGGAAGATTTCACTTCACATTAGTCTTAATATGGTCTCCAGTGTGAAAAGTTCCCAATGCATATGTAATGCAAAGCTTTCTGAAGAGCTATGAGATCATAAATCTTTTCTTCCCTTCCTCTTGTGGGCTCTTTGGGTAACCTCTCTTTATGTCTCACATTATATTTTCTCCTGCCTCATGAAGATAATGACAGCAGATCAAGAGGAATGTCAGCTGCCCCATCACCAATTTTAATGTATAGAATCTTTAATTTCGGCCCTGTGCAATTTTCTAATCATGGTACATACTTGTTCCCTCCTCATTCTTCCCAGTGAGTTTGGCAGTACTCAGCATGAGGCACCCTAGACAGAGTGTAGGAGATTTAATCCCAAACCCCCAGTCAATATGTTTGCCAGCAAAGGAACAAACAAAGTGCCGACTCCAAGGTCACAGGACATCATCTTTCCTGGAACAGGGCAGATGGGTGATCTAAATATGGTAGCTAAAACTCAAATGAGAAACTGGTACTTTCTTCCTGGGCTAGAACAACAACATCTGTGATGTTTTGGTGGTGCTGTTCTGCATTGGTAGATGCTACATGCCGCTGTGCCATTGGGTCATGATACTGTCATCTGACAAGGATAAATATGTGAATAGTAGAGGAAAATGGGTAACAATGCAGAAAAATAATAAAAACCAAGAGCAGAGGTAAAAAGCTGTGAGAAAAATGTAATGGTCAAAATCGTCATCATGTTAGCCAACATGATCCTCTAGAAATTAACTCCAAAAAATCTGATCCATCTTGTCTAAATAAAGGGACAAACACTAAGCTTACAGTAGTGGCAAGAATGAAAGAATCCTTAGCATTTGCCACTTTCTCCAGATTCAGAAGGCCCTTCTTCTCCAGGAGATCTGAACAACTAAATGACTTGGGTACAGAGGCTCTGTAGTCTGGGAGTGCATATCAGCTGACCAGGTTGATCTCCATTTCTTCTTATCATTGTCCTGATATTGTTACCTGAAAGCATGGTTTGGCAGTTCTGTCCAGAAGACCTCCTCCTAGAGCAGCCACAATTGACACCCATCCAATGCATCCTGCTCCTGAGTTTCCATCTGATCTCTAGGACCCAAAACTGTCAATCCTGGACAAGACTTGTGATGACAGGCTCAATAGGCTCCCTCCTCTCTATCTTCCCTGTACAAATCACCACGAAGGTACTAGGGCACTACAGCATCTGATTTGAGATGGCTTTTCTGGTGCAAACTGCCTCCTTTCTCTGGAGCATATGGTTGCTGCAAAACCTCTTCTTCAGAGGAGAGCAAAAGAACAAGCCTGTCAGTCTTTAAGTATCCATGAAGACACAACACATTTGCTTTCTGTGTAATGTCATCTTTCCAACAAATCACAGCTCCCGAAGGAAAGTTTCTGCAGATCATAGACCTGGTCTTGCCCTGATCAATTCCTGTGAGAGATGGCTGAAAATAAGCTCTCAATAGAACAGGTAGATGAAGAAGAATGAGTGGTACCTCAAAGACTTGAAGGCTGGCAGAAAATGAAGGCATTTGGTCTCTATATATCAAGAAAAGTAGTTTTTGAAGTCTCATGTTTTTGAAGACTCAAGTACACTTGCATGATAGGTGTGAAGTACTTTGATATTCATTGAGAGGAGGTATTTACTGGTTTCCTCTGCAAGGGGGTGGCTGTATGGCTGTGTGTAGGTGTGTTGTGGGTGTGTGGTCTGAAGCTGCTTTGAGAACTAACTCAGCACATAATAAGTGAAGGGATTTTCTACAAAACCTCATTACTGTTCCCATCCAAACTGCAAATGCAGACATAGCCTCAGACAACTAATCTGATTCTGGAACATTTCATACTAATTAACATTTAATGCTAGTCTTCTAGTTCCAGTGTCTCTAGATAGACCTTGGATATTTTCCCCCTGTCTTTTCTATCTACTGCTGTGAAGGCTATAAGTGATGTTTGAGTTTGTGTTTTTGGTTGGTTGCTTGTTTATTTTAAAGGCATTCATGCAGTCAGATTAATATCAGGGCTTTGAAAAATTTATAAAATCTGTGATATCAGGCAACATTTGTGGTGAATAAATAATTATTTTAGTAGTCTTGAAGACACATCATAACCTTTGAGCTCCCTCATACTTCTTGTCATCTGCTGATTGAGGTCCACAGAAAATATAATTAAGCAACCTGTAGATATTCAGTTAAAAATTAAAATGGTTTCTGAAGACAAAACAGACAAACAACAGAAACATAGCGGGAAAAGAAAAAGAAAATCCCTTAAAGAACCCACTTTGATAACTTTAAGTCTTTTAGGGGATTGTTTGTTTGTTTTAATGTTGAGGGTAAATAAACTTTTCCTGCTGTGCAGTTCTGCCAGGATATAGACTTGTACTAAATGAAGATGAGGTAAAATGGAGTATTCAGAAATAGGCAGGATGGAAATTAATTCTGCCTCTAGTCATGTTTATATATGCAAATTAAGCAATAGACTGTTACAAGGGCTTTTGTTAAGTGTTTTGGAAAACAAAAATCAATGGATTATTTTGTAAGGGTCAATTCTGAATGAGTCATTTGAGCACAAAAGTTTAGTACATTTCCAGAACTCAAGAACCCTTTTTTTTCATATTTCATTCTAAAGAAGGCATATCAATTCTAAAGCATTGAAATATGACATGCAAATATGTAAAAAAGTGTGGAAAGTTTGCACATGTATTGAAAAAGCAAATAGAGTGTAGGGTTAGTCTGGACAGTGCGCTGGGCGATCCTGTCTCAATGGCACTTTTGACAAGAAAGGTTGGACCAGGTGACCCTTGAGGTCCCTTCCAACTTGCTATTCTGCAATTCTGTGGTTTGAAAGGTTGCTGTTTTAACAGTGTGTTAGTCCCTTATTTATTTTGCATTCTTAAATAATATACTTTTCTGCCAATAGGTTTAAGAAGTACGGGGGGGGATAACTGCTGTGCAGTTGCTGCCAGAGAAGAGATGAGTGAATATACATGAGAGAAACGGCTTGCAGACACCCAGATCAAGACGAAGGGTGAGGAGGTGTTCCAGGCACCAGACCATATTCCCCTGCAGCCTGTGGTGCAGACCATGATGAGGCAGGCTCTCCCTCTGTAGCCCATGGAGCTCCACTGTGGAGCAGAGATCCACCTGCAGCCCCTGGAGGGCTCCACATCAGAGCGGGGAGATGTTCCTGGCAGGACCCGTGGACCCTTGGAGATGAGAACTATGCTGGAGAAGGTTTTCTGGCAGGACTTATGCCTTCATGGGGAACCCATGCCAGAACACTTTGCTCTTGAAAGACTGCTCTTGAAGACCCTGTGGAAGGCACCATTACTGGAGGAGTTGTGAAGAACTGTAGCCGCTGGGAAGGAGGCAGAAGTTCGTGGAGGACTGTCTGGAGCAGGGGAAGAGTGTGAGTCATCTTCTGAAGAGAAAGGTGTGACAGAGGCAACATCTCATAAATTGACCGACTATTCCCCTGTCCACCTGCATTACAGGAATGGAGGAGGTAAAAAAAATCAGGAATGAAGAAAGGGTCAAGGGAAGGCATCTTAAGATTTGGTCTTATTACCCTGTTCTGATTTTACTGGTAAAAAATTAAATTTCCCCAAACTAAGCCTGTTTTGCCTGTGATGGTAATTGGTGAGTGATCTGTGTCTGTCCTTTTGTATGCACTTATTATCCAGCCAGGGTCAATCACTACACAGTACTTACTGAACACAATCAAATTCTTCATGCTTTGAGAGGAAGAGGCAAATATGAAAATAAAACAAGACAGTGGTATATACTGAAAAAAAAAAAAAAAAAGAAGAATCACCTCAACTGAAAAAAAGTTTTAAAAGCTTTAGAGCTTTACAGTGAAAGACCTCATAGGCCACACAGCCTCTGTGAAATTGGATTCTATGTGATTATTTCTGGGCAATAATTCAGAGCAAATAACATCAAGAAAGCCTTGCATAAATCCTGAAAGAAAAAGTGGATTTAAATCAAACTAATAGGTTGCAAAACATATGAAATATGCTTTGTACTACACCTTGGAGACACATGGCCAAATCCATATTCAAAAAGTAAAAACAAACCAAAGTGATTTGAAGAATAAATCACTTGTCATCGTGATCTTTAAAAATGCCAGAATTTAATGCAAAAATATAATCCTAACATTTATTGCAGCAAAAATAAATGTCAACATATTAGACTTAACTGGCTAAGCCTTGTGGTAGCATTTCTACAAAGTGAAAGGAACATGACAAGTTGTATTTCACATTTATTAGAATAAGATTTGGTCTTCTTTATCATAAGCAGTAGATTAAACACTTTATTTTAATTTACTTCACAGTATTGAGAAAAACATTGACTCAGATAAGAAGTGGAATACCATATACACTTTTCTCTGAAGCAGTCAATCAATTTTAGAAGCTAAATATGTAATATGACAACACTAGAGCTTTGCAGTGGAATATAAAATGTAGCATAAAATGTTTGTGACATTTCACAGACACTACTTCAAAATATATCTGCTACATCTAGAATATTGTAGAAATTATAGCATACCATTGATTATAACAGATATATCTTCAAAAACATGTAACTTTACTATACAGGACTATAAATGAGAGCATCCCTTGACTGCAGCTAGATACATATCCAGAGACAATCACTGTTCTAATTCCTTCTCAGACTCTGATTTTGTGTAACACTTCTGTATACTTTCTCTCCTTCCATTACTTATGACATTATGTTTTGCAAAGTGTGTTCCTATACATTATCTTGACATTACTAACACAATTACATGTATGAATCTTAGGCATCATAGAGACTAGCACTTTTTAAGGCTTGGTATTCCTAGGAAATAATACAAATTCACTGGAAATAAATATGATTCATTTTATTATAACAGTAGTAGCATAGCCTTCAAGGAATTTTGAATTATTGTTTGTTGCCTCACAGGGTTAAAATGCTTAGATAATTTTGTTTGAGAGGACAAATTATATTTACATAAGAGTAGAATAATAAAGTAACATAAAACATCTGTATGAGAGCTGCATTAAATATGTATATGAAGTAACATTGTAAAAAAAAGATTGTAATTGAAATTTTAAAAGATGCTTTAAATTAATTTATTTAAATTTGCAAAAATTAAATACTTGAGAGATGAGAGATTTGTCCTCTATGCAATATTACTTCAGCCTCAGTGTTTTCTCTCTGACATTCAGAAGTAGTTATCTCTTTAAGATAAAATGTGTACAAAGAATGGAGTATGTGGTCATGTAATTAAAGAACAAAAGTGTACAAGGTTGTCAGAATACAAAAGAGTTATCTATATAAGAATTACTATTTAGAACTGTTCATTTTACAGCCTGAAAGATTATTTATGCGGTGATACATAACAATATCACATCTCCTAGTTTTGCTTTTTGCTTTCTTTTAGTGCTCGATATTTAGGGTTCTTTGAAAAAACAATGACATGAACAAATATGTCTAACAGTCTCTTCGTGATTCAGAGAAGGTTATGTATGTTACATGAAAGAACCTACTGCAGTTTCCCATCTTCCTTATTGCAGGAGTCACAGCAAAACAATTCTGCATGTGCCAGTGCTGCTAAGAGTTGCTGCTGTGTCTGACTGGTGTTGCTGCTGGTGCTGATCTTGTTGGAGCTCCCTGTGAAACCTAGTGTGAGAATTTGGAATCGTAAATGATTTATCAGAGTAGATGAATGAGGAAAGTCTACAGAGAAGAAATACAGTGGTGGAAGTATTATGAAGTGGCCTGTAATAATGTAAATGAGCCCGTTAAAAGTGTCCGGAGAGATAATTGATTCTATTTACTGAAGGTAATAGGCACAGATAATAGAAATCAACAAAGAGCAGGTTTTCTAGCTAGTAGGTTAAAAAGACTCTACTTTATAAAAGACTATGATCACATGACAAGATCAGAAGATCCAAGATTATTTTGGAAGATTTTTTACCCCTTATATCATCTATAAACATCCATCACAATCTTTTCACTGAAACAAACTAAATTATTTTAGTTTTCACCTGTTTTTTTGGGCATGCATAGACTGGGTTAGTAAGAGGTATGAGAGGTATGCAGGGATGCAGGGTCTGAGGTAAGTGTTCTCCTTTCTGATACTTTTAGGTGCAAACTAGATGATAGGTCTCGTGAAAAGCTTTACGGATTCTGAAAGTGCTTATTTTTGAGGACACTCTCATATAGATCATCTCCTACCACTGATTTGGTGACTGGCATAGGTCTGCTTTGGCTTTCAGGAATTTTAATGAATTTCATTTCCTTGGAATACAACTGCTAAAATGGGCTATATGACAAACATGTTATGGCATTTGTTGTTTGTAAGGGACTTTAATGCTCTTATATGCAAATATTTCCCTTCTTCCTAGTATAAATCTATTTCACCATTCATACCTCTGAGACCTAATATATGTATAGCACCAGTAACACTGTATCTCTTAAACACCTGATGTTACAAACCTAAAAAGTTTGGGAACACATTATTCACGTAAATGACTATATGACACAAAAGTGTGTGTTATATACTCAGTATGCTAAGCAAACTAAGTATCAGTAAACTAAGAAGTTGAATGTTCTTTCATTTGAATGAGCAAATATACAATTACACATTTGACCTGAAGTACCTGCTGTGAAAATGGGTTGCAACATATATTGATAATTGCATTTAATTTTGAAACTAGTTAGTACTTCCAATAATAAATAAGGCTTACAAGTACTACAGTTTAAGGACTAAACTGTTTTGTATAAACTATAAAAATGACAAAAAATAATTACATGCACTAAATATGCTGCAATGAAAGAGTGATACTATAATATTCTTCTTTAGAGGAAATTAAGCTTTTGGTTCAGTGGGAACTTTTTTTTTTTTTTTAAATAGCTTTTATATCCTTCAACTTACAGATATATAAAGGTGTTTATAGACGTGAAACTGGGAGCCACTTAAAAATGTTTAGAAATTTCTATAGAAAAAAATTTATGGAGTTTTTGACATACCACAAACTACATATAGCTCTGCTCATATACTTTTGTAGGTTACATGAAAAATTCTTATTACTTTTTCTTCCAAAAAAATCCCCATTGTATTTTTATCTGCTCATAAAACATTCACTAAAGCAAACAGAATGTTCAGATAGTAATATTTTATTTTATGTTTCCTCTACTTTGTAAAGAAGCTTTTTTATTATGATTTATGTTTCATTGCCCCCTGCTGTTTGATAAAGAATTTTTTTTCTTTTGTTTGTTAAAATCTCAACATCTTAGTCTTCTTTCTTTATTAGTGAAAAAGGAGCTGGACTTGGAATCATCTTCTCAGATTATGATTTCAGATTCAGTATGTATTTTTCACCTGAAAGACTGAAGTACTCAAATAGTGCAGTCTATTTGAATAGTGCAGTCTATTAAACTATTATGGAAATGCTACAAAATGAAAAAATGCTTTCAAGTGCGATTTCCTGTCTCACACACAATATTGAGACTGCAGTATATCTTCTTTTTTTCAGTTACTGTCTTGAGATGCAGAATCACAGAATCACGGAATTAAAAAGATTGGAAAAGACCGTAGAGATCATCAAGTCCAACCTGTTACCTATTACCTAACCTATCAACAACCTATCACCCAATACAATCCCATCATCTAAATCATGTCACAAAGTACATCATCCAAACTCTTCTTAAGTACATCCAGGGACGGTGACTCCACTACCTACCAGGGCAGCCTATTCCAGTGGGAAATCACTCTCTCTGTAAAAAAGGTTTTCCTAATAACCAGCTTAAACCTCCCCTGATGCAGCTCAAGACCGTGTCCTCTTGTTCTGTCACTGGTAGCCTGAAAAAAGGACTGACACCCACCTGGCTACAATCTCCCTTAACGTAGTTGTAGAGGGCAATAAGGTCTCCCCTGAGCCTCCTCTTCTCCAAGCTAAACAACCCCAGCTCCCTCAG
>VYZS01024765.1:0-30532 GCA_013400695.1 Neodrepanis coruscans
ATATATATATATAAAATATAAATGTGCTGTTCAAGCATCAAGTGCTTTGGATGGTGCAGAGAACTCTTCCTGCTGGTCAGTGAGGTGATGGGGCTGGTGTAGAACTTATCTCTTTGCTGTGGGTGTCCTGCACAGCACAGCAGGGACAGCCATGCAGCACCCAGTCTGAGTGGCCTATGAAGAGATCTTGCAGCTGTCAGGATCAGGTAAGAGGTAAGCAAAGGTTTCTCAGAGGAGCTGTGGCTACCCTATCCCTGGAATTGTCCAAGCCCAGGCTGGATGGGGCTTGGCGCAACCTGGGATAGTGGAAGGTGTTCCATGGCAGGAGGTTGGAACTGTGTGGTCTATAAGGTTCCTTTCAACTCAAACCATTCTGTGATTCTATGAACATACTCCTCATGGCTGGCAAAAGCTCTCTGGGGAGTAGGGGATGAATGGCTGAAGCTGTGGGTTGGGTGTGGGGCTGGTGGAAGAACCACAGCCCCATCACCATCTGCTCATGTGTTTGGGTTTGGGGGGCAGAGCTCTGGAACTGCTGTGAGGGGAACACATATGGTTGGACTGGTCCTGAAGGAGAGTTTCTCACTGTTGGTTTACATCCAAAAGTCAAAAGAGGGCTCTAGGACATGCCCTAATTGCATCAGTGAGATGGGAGTTGGCTCCTGCTTGGATGTCTGAGTAGAAGGGCTCCAATCCCACATGGCACTGTACTCCTGTTCCTCACCATGGAAAGCCTTATCCAAGAGCCTTCAGGTCATGAACCTTTCTGGAAGAGGCACTGAGCAATACATCCTGTGGAACATGCTGATCCTTCCTGCTTGTGGGCTTGAAGCATCAGAAACAGGTATTTCTAGGTGTCACTTGAAGAGATTTAATATATACAGCCTGAGTAGTCGCTATTTATTTTGGTGTTTAAAAGTATTAAAAATAATCACAGCAGTGTTCCTTGAAAGGCAGTTTGTAGAGTTGGACAGTTTCCCAGTAAGAGGCAGTCCCCAAGGATTGTTTGCAAAGATAATATTTTTAATTTGATTAACCAATGAGAGGGACTGAGAGGGACTCACATGTGCCTCAGTAGCAGGACAGAATTTGGGAGCAAAATTTGAAGGTAAAGCAGCGAAGTGTAATGAGAAGGGCTGCGCAGAGAGCTGAGCAATTCTTCTCTTGAACATGGAAAGCAAAACCCTGGAGGCTTTGCTGAGCAGAAAACAACTTCAGAGAGCCCAAGTTACAACGCCTGGGATGGATGAAGTGAGGATTTTCCCCTAGAGCTGCCAAAGATAGGGCAAAATACGAAGTGGGTTTCTGATCCTTGCATTCATGGTGAGTTGCTTCAGACCTTACTGGACTGGTATCAGGATCAATCAATCTTAGAGAACAGCCTGGTCTTGTTCTTTCCGGAAAATTGTAGGCTGGAGGGGAATTTTGTGTGTGTCTTGGGGTAAATCCCAATAAGAGGAAAGGGCTGCTTGGACTAGGAACATTTGGGGAACTGGAAAACAAAAATTCCAGTTATCAGAAGCAAGATGCCAGATGGGCCATTTCAACAGGACTACCAGGTCAAAAATCTGTCTTTGTTTGGAGGTGACTCCTCATTACCAATGGGGAAGCAAAACATGGTCCTCAGGACGGCAGAGAGCACCTTTCCTCTCTTGGGGGTCTCTGCAGCTTTTGTCTCTTAGACAAAATTTTTTCTCATCATCAGAATGGGAATAGAAATGCCCTTTCCTGGACTGGTGGGTAGTGGGGAGGACATAGGAAGGGGCAATTTCTGTCATCAGCCAGCCAGAGAGATTTAGAGGTGGCTTATGGAGGGATGAAAGAGGGTGGGGTGCCCTGTTGTGACTCCCTTGGGTGCTGGAAATAGCATTATATGGTACTGTTCACAAATTGCTTTTCCTGTGGGATGAATAATGGCTTATAATGACAACATGGCTTGTGTGGCCTTGGGGCAGCAGAGCTGCTGGATGGGGGAGAGGAGGGCTGGGTTTTCTTCCCGCTTCCATCTGTGTGGTCCAGGGTGGGTCAGTAAATGGTCTCATGCCTCAGTTTCCCCCTTGCAGGCCAGCAATGCACTCATCCTGCTGACAGCCACGGCTATAAATAATATCTCACAAGCAGCTGCTATTTAAAAAAATCTTTTATTGCTTCCCATTAAGCTGATGACTGTTAATGAGGAGAATTAAATTCACCGCCCTGTCGCCATTAGACAAATATGTGCTCCGTCCCCATCCGAAAACCCCATTGTAAATAGCTGTGGAGGAATGGAATAAACATTGTCCTTCCCAGGGCAGGGCCGAGCAGCAGGAATGAGCAAACACAGGTGTGGAAGATTTGTAAGCTTTAAGAGAGATTGGGGATATTTGGGAATCAAATCTGGTTTTGGTTAGGAGCATCTTCTGTGGGAAAAAAGTCCCAAACCACCAGTGAAAGACCCCACAGATTGGGGGGGTGACGGCTGCCTGCAGCTGGGGCAGTGACAGCATCCCAAGGTCCCGGTGACAACTGGGGTGCAATGGTCCTGACACTGTTCCCACATCCCATCATTTTGCCATTTGGCATTGCCAGATCCCTGCTCAATCCAGAACTCTACGTGGAGAAACCCTTCTGCACCAGGTCAGCTCCCCTCAGGTTGTGTTCAGCACGTAAACTGGGGCTAAGCCACTTGTTTTATGTGTCAGGCTTTCCTTTTTGTCTCTCCCCTTCCCCTTTTGAAGGTGAAGGTTTTATGTGGCTGAAACGTGTTAACACTTCCATAAAAGTGAATGAAACACAAGTGGACGTTTTCTTTTTTTGGGCACAGATGTGATTGGTTTGGGCCTGATCCATGAGCCATGCAAGTGATGATTAGCAGAGCTGAAGGGAAGGGCCAGGAAGTGTTTTCTCTGGGGAAGTGTTGTTTGTGGAGCAAAATGTGGCATCCAGGAGAGTCAGCTATGTACCTGTGCTTTGGGGGCCAGTTCCTCCCCTCCCTGCTCTCAACCCTGCTATCACACTGCAGCAGGAGGGTTGTCTCTTCTGGAGTTAAGTTTTCCAAAGGATCCTTGATATGAAACTCAGCCCATTCAGCAATTAAAGCTGCTCAAATGGGATTGCAGAGTGGAGAGCTTTTACATACTGAAAGAGGTCTCTGATATAGATACAGAGGTGGGACAGTTTGCCCAGTGTCCTCTCTGATGAGCTGTGTTTGTCCCTGTCACTTTGCAGTGCAGAGGACAACAGGATGTTTTGCATGGAGCCCATGGCATCCTGCACACATCCGCTGCTCGTGGTTCCTTATCTTGTTCTGAACAACCTGTTTCAGACTCAGCAAAACTAGGAGCAGGGATGGACTAAGTATTTCCTGACCTTGTTCTTGTGTGATGACACTGGACTCTTCCCTCTTCCCTGGAAAAGGGACAGCCAGGCAAAGCAGTGCAAGATTGTGCCACAAAAATTATCACAGATTTTCTTCCATCCCCGCCTGGAGGAGCCAGCACTTGGTTGCTACGAAAATCTGCTGGGACTCCCATTGTTCCCCATGTTTCCTGAGGCTGGGTGGTGGCAGGACCACATTCCCCATCTGCTATGAACTCACAGGGACAAACATCTCCATATGTTGGCGCTTCTGCCCTACATTGGAGTCCACACCTGATCCAACTGCCTGACCACTTCAGGATTGACCAAAAGAATGTTATTAAGAGCATTGCCCAAATGCCTCTTAAACACTGACAGGCTTGGAGATGTTTCCTCACCTCTAGGACCAGAGCAGGCTCTTTGCAATCCCTGAACTCTTGGTGGTGAGAGCACAGATGGGATTTCCTCAGCCTGTGGCAGTGTTTGAAACATCATGTCATGGAGTGAGTGGGACAGATGTGTGCCTGACATGCTCTCCATTATTCTCCATGCTCTTCTGACACATGGGAAAAACATGACAGTAAAACACAGACTCACATGAATAACCTTTCCTTTGCTCTGAATCCACAGAAAGCTCCAGAATCCCCACAGCAGAGGGTTTAACTGTTGGGAGAATTAGGATTATTCATACAGATGCCTGTCTTGCAGGCACTGCCTTCCTGATCCTCACACACCTCCTCCAAAGGAAAAATTTCATTTGCAGCTGCCCCAGCTCTGGGATTTATGGTGGCAGAGCAGTGGCCTTGGTTTTTGCTGTTGAGAAACTGTCCAACTCAGACAATCTGTGTCCATGTGTGTGAGCTGTGTGAAATCTGTCCCTTGGTATTCCAGTCTTCACACTCCTTGTCCTCCTGACAAGGGAGATGTTGCCTTATGAGCAAGAAAGAAGTGGATGGCCTTGTGTCACCACAAAGCCCCACCTGCCCTGTTTGCATCCTAGAGCTGGACACTGCTCCAAAAACATCGGCAAGCATCTCCATACACAGCTCCTGCACCTGTGGATGAAAGGCCATCTCACCTCAGGTCTGGAACAGCTCCACTGTGGCTTCTGTGATCATGTAACACTTTGGCTCAGGTGGCTCAAGGAGAGTGTGTCTGGCTGTGAGGGGATGTGTGGAGTGTCCCAGGTCAGTGATGGGGCTGCTCTCCATGGTGAACACCTGCACATCTTGGCAAAACGGACCCTGCGGCCTGGCAGGACTTTCTGATGAATATTTTGGCAGGACCCACGAACTTGTGCGGCTTTTGTGGCATGGAAACTGCCTATAATTTATGCTGAATGCAGCACCGTGTATTAAGTTGAACATTACAGTCCCAGAACATTATAACATCATTTAGTCCTTTAAAAACAGTTTCAAGCCACAGGGTAATTGTTTAATGATCAGTAGATGAGTCCTACATTAAGCCCCAAACTAAGCAGAAAAATTCCAAAAGACAATGCACAGTGCACTTTACCCACAACCTCCAGCAACTTGAAACCCAAGACCTGTCTCACTTGTTATTGCACTGGTGCCTTGAAATTCCAAAGGAAGTATTGACTCTTGGGGAAAATGCAGAGTGAGGTCTCAGCATCCCAATCCAGGGTGAATGTGTGACCAAGGTGGCCCAGCCTGTGATGAGGTTGGGTGCAAGTTGAGGAAGATGCATTTAGAGATGAGATTTAGGAGTGAAGAGCCTGGATGGGTTTAGCTGGCTCATCACACCCTGTGATGGGAGGAATATCTTCATGACATTCACCCTGTCCTTGTGTCCAAAAATGCTCTTAAGTGTCCACAAACACAGAGAAAATATTGTTAGTGCAGCAGCAGCCTAAGGATGCCCCAGAAAGCCAACAGAGATCCAGCTTTTTCTGTCTGAGCCCTCTTGAATGTCATTTATTCCCAAGAGAAGATTCAGGGCTTCAGTGGTGTGCAACCAGTGTAACACCTCTGAAGCCAATGGCACTGCAGTGATTTACATCTGCTGAAGAAGTGATTCAAGATCTTTCCCTTGAATCAACACTTTATTAATACATAGAGAATTTTGTGTTTCATGAAGGCCTTCCTAGACTTTCCATCCTTCAACAAGGGATGGAGGATGAGACGGGGACATCTCAGCCCCTTTGCATCTTAGCAGAGAAATTAGACAGTTTTCCAGGGAAGTTTCTTATGCATCCAAACAAGAATAAGTCCCAGATGCATGGATAACCTGCAGGGATTTCATAACTGTCCATCTGCTTGGCATGGATGGCTTTATGCTGATCTGGAGTTTCATCTTGAACTGTGTTCAGTTTTGGGCTTCTCATTGCAAAAATGACATTGAAGGGTGTCCAGAGAAGGGCAACAGAGCTGGGGAAGGATCTGGAGCACAGGAGAGGCTGAGGAAACTAGAAGGGCTCAGCCAGCAGGAAAGGACACTCAAGGGAGGACCTTATCACTCTCTACACCTACTTGAAAGGAGGTAGGAGGCAGGTGGGGTCAGTCCCTTCTCCCACATAAAAAATAACAGACCAAGGGTAAATGCCCTCAAATTGTGCCAGGGGAGGTTTAGACTGGATATTGGGAAAAATTTCTTCACAGAAGGGGTTGTCCATCCCTGGCACAGATGCCCAGGGCAGTGGTGGAGTCCCCATCCCTGGAGGGATTTAAAAGCTGTGTGGATGTGGCATGAGTTAATGGTGGCCTTGTCAATGCTGGGGATGGTTGGACCCGATAATTTTAGAAGTCCTTTCCAACTTAAGTGATTCTGTGTTCTCCCCAGAGGACTGAGCCATGCCCAAGCTCTGGGCATCCTGATGTGTATCACCTCCCATTCCATGGCTCAGCCCCTCCATCCTGTGCTTTTTTTTCTTGCCCTTCTCAAGATCTGGCTGCAGGTTGTGCTTTTCCTCCAAAGTTTTTATCTGTGCTGGTTTTTATCTGTGCTGGTAGCAGCAATCCCCACCACGCAGGATTTATTTACATTGAAGGGTAAGTGGGAGGCTGTAATTGGGATGGGATTTGAAGAGGTCAGAAGGAGCCTGTGCAGGAAAACTGTAAATGAGGGAGGGCTGGGAGTTTGCTCAGTCGTTATGCACAGATCATTCCAGCTTCCACTCAGTGCCATTAGCTGGGGGTAAACGCGCTGTCCAGGGACATATGTATACACATTAATGGGTCTTTTTAAACAGACCATCAGTAATGAGCTGTTAATGTTTTCCAAGCGGCCTTTCAATTCCATGCTCTGATTTCCTTCGTCTGTGCGGCGCGCTTGAGAATTTTGGATCTCTCTGTCCCTGTGCAGGATTGCAGGTCCCTTTCCATGCATTGGGTCCCTGCTCAGTCTCAGCCCTCCCCTTGCTCTGTCCCTGCCCATTTCTGCTCCCTCCAGCACTGGGACAAGCCCTGCTTTGGTGCAGCAAGCACATGGGTTTGCCATGCAGCGGGTCGGTGTGACCGGTGCGAGCTCGGCTGGGAGGAAGGTGTAGGATGAAAATACAAGGAATTGCCTTTCCAGGAAACCTGGTTAAATCACAGGCTGAAAACTCATGGCTTGTGGCCTCAGGCGCACTCAGGAAAACAAGAGCTAAGTTACTACACCCCCTTTCCTCCCTCCCCCGGCTCATCCCCGGGATACTCCGGGGAGTTCACTTGAAGAATCGCACCAGTGATAGAATCAGTAATTGAGGAAACTGATGCAAACGTGATCTCCCAAAAGGTTGTGTGGGAAGCATATTTGGGAGGGATGCTCAGATAAGTGGAATTTTTCCTTTTGTGCCTTTCTTGAGCAACATCATCGGACCTAAGGGCTTCCTGTTTATTTACTCAGCGCTCAACACTGTATTACACACATAGGAAATCGCAAAACCCATCGTGTTTTGATCACAGGTGAGGTGGAAATAAAGGCTGCTATTTAGGCTGGGGCACACTGGCTGGTGCTGAGCATCTTGCCTTGTGACTATTTTCATGCATCAGTGAAGTGAGCACAAACACACCCTGCAAACATCTGGAAGGAAGATGCCTCAGCTGTGCTGAACAGGAGCAATAACAATAATAACACAGAGCAGCCCCAAAGCTGCTCTCCTCCAGGCCAGGTAGCAAAGGGGCCCCTGTGCTGGGCTTGGGGATGAGCTGTGGCAGAAGGCAGATGTAGAAATGGCTTTGTACCACCCCTGGAACTTCTGTAGTAAAGCTTGGGGGCTGGAGTGGACAGTCCTGTATGAAAACCAACTAAGACAGCAACATGTCATCCGCATCTGTTCCCCCTGGGGAGCTTTGCATCCAACTGTTCTCCCAAACCAGCCCACCACACAGCCTCCTCTTACTGCAAAAATATGCTCAGATGACTTAATGACTTTGGAAATTGAATGGTTTCCAGTAGCTCAGTCATGTATTTGGAGAGGGAAGAGCTTTCAGAAGGAAAGAGTTTGCCCATCTAATCCAAACAACTTTCCACTGCTGATGGGCAGGGAAGTCTGGGTGCCCCGTGCAGGGTACTCATGACTTCATTCCTGCCCATTAGGCAGCAAAATCCAGCTCTTCCTCATATTTCTGGGGCAACCAGCAGTGGGAATTTGTGGCAAGTTAAGGTGGACTTGCAGGAAGATGGCTTTGAAGAGCCNGCTTCACCTTTGCTCCTGTGGGGCCCAAAAATCACATTTTAACACACTTACTTGAAGTTTTTGTAACTGCATTTTCTACAGCAAAAGATGGGATTTGGAAAAAAAAAAAGGTAAAAAAAGTCTTTGTCTTCTGACATCCCAGAAATTCTGATTTGTTTCAGTGCAAATGTATACATTTTAGCATCATTTAACTGAAATTTATTTTTATTTTATTATTTTTCATTCAGTTTTATTTTAGTTTCATTTAAGTGTGGATTCTCATATAGAGGTTTCCCCAACATTTCATTTTACTTCTTTGTGATATTTTATTATTCTTTTAATTTTAACCAAATACCTAAGCAGGTGACATGGAGTTGTCCAATAGACTGTAATTCTGTCTTCTTCTCAGCCCCACCTGATTTTTTGAGCCATTTTAAAAACTCAGCAGGTGTGATACTGATGTGACAAGGTAAAAACAGACATAGCAGTTTCTTCTTTTGCTATTTGCTTCAGATCAGAACTTCAAGACTACTTAATACAAAAGCAGATTTAAATGTGGGGGGTGCTTTATCTTCTTTTTTATCTCTTTTGTCTCATTACAGGATCTACCTTGTAAGAACTGTGGTGATTAATTGTAGTGAATACTGCTACCACTATTACTGCTACTACTACTACTATCAGCGACAATAGCAATAATAATAGTAAAAGAAAATAAAAATAACCCCCCACAACTGGTGCATTGAAGAACCAGCTCTTTTTACTTTTGGAATAGTCTTGTCCAAACCATTTTATTCTGCTTTGTAATTGTGAATTTTTTACCTAATTCCAGCCATCTAAACATGATGGACTGAGTCCCAGCAGTGGTGCAGGTTCCCAATCACTGCAGGGATTGTCAGGCTCTGCTGGAGCCTGGGCAGTCCCACCTCTTTCCTGATGGGATGAAGCTCTCAGGCTCAGTGTTGTCTGCCCAGGTACAGGGTGTTTTGGACAGCAGAGGTGAGTTGCTGTGCACCCCTTTTTCATGCTAAGCTTGGCCTTACACCAGCTCTTTCTGTGCCCATGATGTTGGTACAGATGATGCCACAGTCCTGGCAGGCAGGGCCTGGGCACTTCGGAAAGAATAAATGGCACATGCTTTTTTGGACTTGGTGATCTCAAGGGTCTTTTTCAACCTAAATGATTCCATGATTCAGCAGCTCCCTTGTGCACACAGAGAATCTCGTGGTGAGGACACAGCAGATTTGCAACCAGTAACGTGATGGGTAATTTCTGCTGGTAAACAGCTTGAGATAGGACTTGCATCCAAACTCAAAGGGATCAAGGAGAGCCTCTCCCCAGATTTGCACAGCTCCCCACACTGACTCTGAGCAAATGGTGAGAAAATCATGGAATCATGGAGTGGTTTGGGTTGGAAGGGACCTTAAGGACCATCTTGTTTCACCTCCCTGCCATGGGAGGGATATTTCCCACTATCCCAAGTTGCTCCAAATCCTCTCCAACCTGTCCTTGGACACTTCCAGGGATGGGGCAGCCACAGTTTTTTGGGCATGCAAAAATGCCTAGGGACTGTCCTTCCCTGCATCCTAGCCCCAGCATTTCCCCATTTAATATGCTCAAAGATCACCTTGTCCTTAGCAAGGACTGAAATCCTGGAATGCCCCTGAAATTCCAGAGTGCCCCAGTCACAGTTTTGTGACAGAAGCACTGTTGACCAGCACATTGCAGTTGTCATCTCACAGGCTTGACGTGTTGGAAAGGGAAAGAAAAAGGGAAAAAAAAAAATCCCATAATGACCCCATGATGCAGAGGTTGTTTTATCTCATGGGGAGGCTGCATGAAGCCTCATAATTGCTGGAAGATTTATGAGACTGGAATTATGCTCAGCTGTTGTGGTTAGTGTATGTGCAGCGTGGATGCTGTGAAAGCACCTTAGGAGACAACACGTAAGGAAACTTCAGAAGGTGTGTGATCTCTGGGGGCAAAATGGAAATACCTCACATCCCACAGTAGGTCCATTTTTATGTGGTGTTGACAGGGAGCCATTGTCCCTCCCTGGCCAAAATAAAACCTCTGGAGCTCACGTACTTGTGCTGCATCAGATGAACAGTGGGAGGGTTGATATTCATGTTCCAGGCTGGCTCTACTTCTCCAAGGGTTTCCTGTGGCAGGGGACACCATGTGAGTTTTCATAAACCTCTTCAGAAGCAGAAAGTATTGAAACAGCCACGTGGTTTCCTTCATTCAACATGTTCTCCCCACAAGGACAAACTGGCTCCTTCGGGAAGCTCTGGTGTTTGGGATCCAGGTTCCTTCATGGGGGAAATGCAGTGGGATAATCCAGAGCCATACCAGTGCCTGGGAAATCATCATGGGATCCAGCTGGTTAGGAAAATGCATCTTTGCCCTGGTGCCATCAGGGTGACCCCAGTGCCAGGCTCATCTCACTGTGCACTGATCCCGTGGCTCAGGTGCCACCTCGTTGAACTGGATGCATTTACCTCATCAAGGCCTGGTGAGGTACTTCAAAATTCAGTGCCAAAATCACCCCTGTAAGAGAAAGGACGCTGCATTGTGCACTGACCCCTTTGCTCTATATCATATATCTGCAGCACATATTTAACCAGCTTGATCTGGCCACAAGCCTGCAGCACTCACCAGATTTAAGAACTGTATCTTCTAGTTGTTTTTTTTTTTATTTTTGTGCTTTTCTAAACCTCTTTCTCCATGGTTTCCCACCCCCCAGAGCTTTGTGCAGCTCTACCTACAAGCCAGTGAAGGCAATGACATCTGTCCCATGCTGTGCACAGAAAGGGGTGCTCATCACTCTTTAAAAATCTTTCCTTGGCTCTTCTGTGTCCTCTTCTGCATCCGACTGCTGCCTTCAATTTGGTACTTCACAATGTTCAAGAGTTCTTCTCTTTCACAACGGAGTGAAAACAAGGACTTGTAGGTATTCTAGTAAATATTTGTGAAACAGGGTGACTCTTTTTGACCAGTGGGGTAAGGAAAGTGAGAAAAAAGGTGTGAAACTGCAAGAGGAGGCTCTGCTAGATGTGTGCTCAGATGGAAACCTCACCTGATATGAGGCAGCTCAGTGCCTGCTCATTCCTGTCTGAAACAACCTCTGTGTCTGCAGACCATTGCATGAGATTGGCAAGTTATATATTTGCATGAGCCTGGCAAGTTGTATAATCACATATGTATTTAGGCAATAGCTGTTTCAAAAATCCCGTGGTAAATAGTCATTCTGACCCCTTTCCCAAGTCTTTACACCCCTCAGAGCTCTCTGTGTGCAGGCATGAGTCATCCCTCCATCACTCATTGCTGTTCTCCTGAGTGGTTGTGGGTGACCAGCCTGTGCCATGTGAGATGTGACCTGTTCACCCCAAAGGGTCGCACAGGTTCCCGTTGGTCTGGCAGCAGCTGGGGCTGTAAGAGTTGCATCCATCCCTGGGACATACAGTCATTCTGGTTGTGCTTTGGTGATTCTGCTGCTGTAACAAGGACCTGGATGAAGCAAAAGCAAAGATGTTCTCTTTTCTCTCTGGTGACGAGTGATAGGACCTGAGGGAATGCATGAAGTTGTGTTGGGAAGGGTGTGGGGGGGTGGATTGGATATTAGGAAAAGGTTCTTCCCCCAGCGGGTGGTTGGGCACTGAACAGGCTCCCCAGGGGAGTGGTCACAGCACCGAGGCTGACAGAGCTCAAGAAGCATTTGGACATCTCTCTCAGGTACCTGGGAAGATTCTTGAGCTTGGACTTGATGGTCCTTGTGAGTCCCTTCCAACTCGGGATATTCAATGATTCTATGAAAAAAATGGGAGCCTGTAACACTGTGAAGAATATGTTGTGTTCGTTAAATTTTCATAAATGCTTAAAAGAGCTACAGGATTTTGTGAAGCACGGCAGTTTGCAGTCTCTGTAATCCTGCTTGCAGCTGAGTGAGAGCCAGTGAGAACGTTTTCACATCATTCAGATGGGCTGTTCCCAGGGGAGGCAGTGCCAAGTGTGCACCTTGCCTGAGGGCGATGACATTTCAGTTCCCAGTGGCCTCCTCTACCTCCAAACACTTACAGACCCTCCCAGCCATCGTCCTGCCGTTCCCAAATTCTTGATAAATGGATTCTTTCAACCAAGTAATTCCCAAGCACTCCCCTGTAAGCCAAGACAATTATAGCTGTAAATATAATATGAGTCAGGTTTGGCACCTCTGAGAAATCTAGAGGTGCAGCTTTTTTTTTTTCCTTTTTTCTTTTTCTTTTTTTTTTGGCTTGTTTTTTAAGGGACTTAATCCCAGATGTTGCAGCATGTTGACTTGGTTGAGCTTCAGTGAGTGGAGAGGAAGGGAGCAGATTTCTGGTTTGGCTGGTTACCCCACGGATTCACACCTTGTTTGTGAGATGCAGATGGAAGTGTTTGGTTTAGGGCTGGGTGGGAATATTAGAAATGCCTGAAATACATATTTGGGCAGATGCATAGCCTGGAGGAGGAGATGAGATAAGTGATATGGTTTTGCATAATACAGGTGGAATCTTTGTTGCCTGGAAGATGGGAATACCTCTGTGAACCTGGAGAGAGAGAGAACAACAAAACCTCGAAGCTGGTCTCTTTGTATTTTATGAACTTTGAATTGAACTTCTGCACTGGATCTGATCTGGATGAAATATCATATCTGAGGCTGATGCTTATCTCTTAAACCTTTCCTTTGTTTCTTTGATTCTTTGGGCTTTGCCCTCTTGTTTTATTGTGAGTGGCCCAAAGCTTTGATCTCCTGGCGGGCAGCACAAACCTTTGCTTTGGTGTGACACACACAGAGGGACATTGGGGTCTAAAGAGACAAGAGGTTACTTCTTCTGTGGTGAAGTCCGAAGGCAAACGGGGTAACTTCAGAGTTTATTGTCTCCCCTTACGTGATGGGAAACTGGAAATTCACACGGGTATTTCCCCAGTGAAGAAAATGCACCTGTGGGAACTCACTTGGTGTATATCTGTTTCCAATTTTATTTACAATCCCTCTTATTTTTATAAAGAGTTTGAGCAATTTAATATTACCTATCCTTTAATATAAAATAATTGAAACCAAAGCTCTTAAATGCTTTATAATGTCTTTTTCTCTGCTTTTTACAGTCACAAGCAGAGATTTTTATTCTTCCGAAGTATCTAGGCTGCTAAGATTGAATTGTATTTTACCTTTTTGGGAAATTCCTTTACTAGAAACCAACAGCTGGTCTTAATCTAATCCGATGATACCTGCTGATCTCTACAGTAAGAGCAAAGTGAGGCCAACCGTGTTGGAAAGCACTGGGGGCTAATCTGCAAATGTTCATTCATTGTTTTGGACTTCTTTTTTTTTTAAAAAAAAGGAATGATGTAGAGAGACACTTCAGACTTGCTCCCCACGTTTTCCATTAGCAGTAATTTAAAACTTTGAAAAATGTACAGTAACTTGCCTAGGTCAGCTGAGTATCAGCATGTAGCTTTTCATTCACATTTTTCATTTAATCCGGTGGCTTTGAATTCCTTGCCTTGTAAGTTCCTATATATGAAGATTAGAAACTGCTTCTGGCTATGGAGAATTACATGCTTTTAGATGAAATTTAATCCCTTGTAAAGGGTTTTGTTCCTGGTGATCTTTCCTGTTTGCAGCAATGGGCTGCCTGGCTGAGAGCGGATGACACAGGTGAGGATCTCAGCAGACAACGTGTGAAAAAGAAAATAAGAATCAAATAATCAGAGCCTGCATTTAGGATTAAATCTTTATCAGAAGTTTTGGCAATCTGGCAGCCTAGAGACTCCTGCCTTTGATTCCAGGAACGCAGCCCAGCAAAACGAAAGTCTGCAAAACCTATTGAGAATAAATTGGATGCGTCCGCACCGTCTGTGTTTTGACAGGGTTTGAAGTGGGAAGTCTTGGCTTTGGGAAGTTTTGGTGTGTGATCCAAGCACTCCACATCCCACGGTCCGGCTGGGACTTCTGCCTTCCTAGCAGGATGGACAGCTTTCCCCAGACTTCACCTCCCAAGGATTCTCTTGGGAGGGAAGAGTCAGAGCTCACCTCCCATCCAGTGGGAGCTGAAAGGAGAGTTTCTTCTCCAAGCAATTGGCCATTTACACACCCTGTGATGAAGAACTCTCCAACAGGGTCTAGAGCTGAAGGGGGTATCATCTCAGTACTTTTTTTTCCAGGTTACACAGAAAAAAAAAGCAGAGGCATACAGTGAAGCATCTGGAATTCTGTGTCCAGCTCTGGGGTCCCCAACATCAGAAGGATGTGGAGATGCTGGAGCAAAACCTTTCCATGCTTGAAAAGTTCTGCTTAGTGTAAGGGACCTTTTCGCATTCATACTGGAAATTTTTGACAGTTGAGAAAAAAAATCACTCTCTGCTTCTTCCAAACCCTGTGTCCATTGCTGTTCCAGTCTGACATGAAAATTAATCCTGCAAAAATCCATCTTCTTTCCTTGCCATGTGGCTGCATCTCCTGCTCTGCCTCAGCTACCCCTGGTGTCAGTCCTGAGTCAGATGGCAGGATCCAGATGACCAGTGTGGGACTGGTCAGAGAATGATCTTACCCAGTGCTGAGGAGCATCCATGGGACCTGTCAGGAGAGCAGGCATGGGGAAAATATCTTTGAAAGCGTATGGATTTTATATATATATATGTAAATATATATTTATCTTATGGTTTATGGACTTGGAGTGGGGTTGTGAATTGTGTTTTCATGACAGCATCGCTGGGGCATGCTGAATCCTCCAGTGGAGGACAGGAAAAAAAAAAATCCAGATGGCTTAGGTGACAAATTACATGGGTTAAATGATAAATATTGCAGTGAGGGCTGGCTGCTGCTGAATGGCAGTCTCCTGGCTGGGATGTGCATACAACCTTTATGAAGAAAAATTGGTAAAACATGCTATTTTCAGGCAATTTTTGAGCAAAAGAAGGAGGAAAATAAGAGTTCATTTAGTGACTGAGCTGTTCATAGCAAGTTGCTCACCCGGCTCCAGCAGAGTTAAGAGGTTGTCTGAAGCCAAACAAAATTCGGAAATTTCACTTCTGAATAAAGCATGTGAGCCTGGCCCAGAAGTGGGCTGCTCTCTTCCTTTTATGAATCAGTCTCCAAGATACGGTCACATTCCTGAGGAACAAGCCTGGAATAACACGGCTGGTTTTTGGGTGTAATACACTGATTATGAGGAAGCAACAGTCTCCCGTGTATGAATAGCTTTTATGTTGCAATAGGTCAGCGCTATAGCATGTGGTGAAAAATGGCTTTTTAATGTGCTTTACAGGCTGTCAGGGCAGAGTGAATGTAAACCATAGACCTGGCTTGGTCAGAATGAGATTTTATTTTTTTGCTTTGTCGCCCAGACGCAATGAATCTCAGATCAATTAGTCTTGCTTTGAAGTTTGCTCTTGATCCAGATCTTCAATAAAAAGGAAGTTTCCAAATCACTGGTCTGTGAACACTGGTTGTGATTAATTACCCCCTTATAATCTGAGGAATTCTGGTCGTCGCTGTATTTTGAATACCTCAGACTGCATGGGGAGTTTTATTTTGGCTGGTATATTTGGAAACTGCTAATAAACACCTACTTCCTGTTTTTCTTGCTACTGTGTATAACAAATTGTTAAAAAACTTGCTTTCCCATTTCATCCTCTCGCCTGTTTGACCAGACCTGAACCATATTCTTGGTTAATCAGCATCATGTATCGTTTGCCAGCGAATTTTCTCAGCTGTTAAAATCAGGACGTTGTCTGTGGCTGCAAGAAAAAATGGGTAACTTGAAGAAACCTTAAATGAAGCCTCTGCTAGAGGCAAATAATGACGGATTCGGTTTTAAATTCAAACTCAAGCCTTACACAAAGCTTCCTAAAATAACACCACGTTTTCCTGTCCGTGCCTGGGTTAATTGGAGCAGGGGGATGCCCGTGGATGTGGAGGCTTTGCTTCATCCTGGGAAACGGTGCCGAGCCGTGCCCGCAGCGCGAACATCTGCGTGGGCAAAGATTTTAAGGTTAATATTGTCTGGAGGATGTTTGTTTAGACAGGATGAATGCTTTTGTGAAATCTAATATTAGGCTCTATCTAGGTATGTCCGGTTGGCACCGGCCCCTGCATTTTGTGCGCGAACAAATGTTAATTAGCAGGGAGGGGGGAAAAGAAAAAAAAAAAAAAAACCCAACAAAATCCCCCACTTTGTCTCTGAAGTAATGCAGCGTAACAGCAGTGGGAATAGATTAGTTCTAGCTGCTGAAAGGCCCCGCGGTTGCTGCCTTGCGCAAGTGTTATCAGTGTTTGCGTGGAGCTCGGGGTGTTTGTTTGCTGGTGCCCGCTCGGAGCGGGTGACTCACGGCCGGCTCGATCCAGCAGGGGCTGTTTACGGCACGTCGGCTCTATAAGGTCCTTAAATCCATCGCTCTCGTGGCAATCAACGCGTTCAGAAATTTCCCTGAAATTGTGTGCTCAGGTTGTTTTGAAGCTCAAGCCTTTGTTTTCGCAGTGTGTGCTGCTTTTAACTTTTTGTGTTTTGAACACAGAGGTGTCTGCTCTTTCTTTACCTCCTTTACCCTCTGGCTGTCTCCCTGGCACAGCTGGCTCCGAACGATCAGCTTGCAGATTTTGGGGCAAGCTGGGTGTTGGAAGAGTGGAAGGAAGGGGCATGACTTCTGTAAAGTGATGGTGGCTTCACTGTATGTCACCTGTGTGTTGTCATCCCCTTTATTCCCACCACTGTGAACCACTTGGATAGAACACCCAACCTCCAACCTTTGGAATCTCCCTCCTAGTTCCTGCTGATGGGGTCTGGGAGCATCCCAACCAGTTTCTGGTGGGCACAGCCCTGCGGGGTTCATCTCCTCTAAGTTCCCATTGCAGCAGGAAGAGGAAACCTCTTCCCAAGGAAACTGTGGTTTGGTCATCTCTGTTTGTCCTTGTTGTGTCTCTGTGGTGGTAATAGATTTTCAAGCTCACGCAAGCATCAAAGCAAAGCACAGCCCTGAGGATGGAAGTCACTGGTGTGATTCATATCAGATCTGAATCTCAGTTTTATGGTGGATTTGGGTCCTCAATGCTCAAGATCAGCACAGTCCCAGGCTGCTTCTGCCATGGTGACACTGGCAGCTCTAGAGGTACCAGCTGACTGGCCATGCAATTTTCAAAAGTCTTGTGCATTTTCCATTTCTAAGTTTCTGTTAGTTGTCCTGCTTGTACTCTGAATAGTTGCATATTTGGAAGTGTCTTTAACATTTGGAAATAATGGAGGCTGAAGAGTCACTGTGGGGTGAAAAAGCTCCAAGTGTAAGGGAGGGGAAGGCTCTCCCTGGCTTCCTCACAGGTTGGAGCACCTTATGGATGCTTCACCCAAATATAAATGACAAGTTTTTGTTCGGGAACAGTCTGTTGGCACTGCCACTTTCCCCTCTGACACTTCTCCTCCCAGCAATACCCACTGTCTTGTCCCTGCACAACATCCTCTTCTCTGTTGTCTGCAGCCACCAAGCTTTTAAAAGCACTAAAAGCAGAGGGCAAGGGGAAGGAGGGGGAAATATTTATGAGGGCTGGAAAATCCACCTGCAGTTTTGGACCATCAGAGTGTGATCCTTTGGGTTGAACATCTTCAAACATGACTGACATCACTGTTTGAGTCACCTTGAAATAGGGCAGGATGTGGGAAGTAAAACCAGCAGAGACCACGGAAACGTCTGAGTCAAACGGGTCTCCGGCAGCACTGGGAGGGAGTTTGGGATAGAGGAGGATTCTGGGTTGCATAACCTCTCCAAGGGAAATGTACTGGAGGGGCAGTGGATGCTCCAGGGAAATGGGGCACCCCTCCCTTTGCTCAGGGGGCCAGCAGGTACACAATGGCCCCAGCAGCATCAGCAGTGCTGAGGTTTGACAAAACATCTTTTTGGCTGTGCCAAAACATCCTTTTGGCTGTACTGGCAGCATTTTATTCTTGACTCTCGGAATATTCAATGGATCAGGGGAGTCTGCAGCTGTGCTGCCACCTCTCCCACGTAACCTTCTGAGGCTCAGCACACCTTAACAGTCACTGTTTGCTTTCCACCTCCCATGTTTTTGTTATATTTAGAGTTTATTTTTTAGCTGAGCTTCCCCAGTGTTGGAGGTGGCTGATGCTCTCCAGTTGGGGTTGGCTCAGGGCTTTTATGCCCTGCCCTCTAACAGCAGGTCCTGGCCAGGTGGATGGAAGCTGGCCAGCTGTGTGAGCCTGGATTTTGGCAGTGGGGAGGGAGAGGACAGTGGATGGAAGTGCCTGTCCCTGTTGCCAGCTCCCCTGTGGCAGCCTGGTGAGCTCAGGTCATCCTGGTACCACAGAAAAAGCTATTTTGCCCTGAAGTCCCAGGTCTGAAGTGTTTGGGATATAGTCCTATTGGATGGAAATGAAATCTCCCCTGGAAGGAAAATTTTTAGCTTATTCTACTGACTCAAGGAACAGGGAGGTTAAATGAGCTGCCCACAGTCAAACAGAGGCTCTGGACCAGGCATCTTGCTGTTGGCCCCAGATTTCTCTATCACAGCCCCATTCCCATCTCTTTTGACATTGAAAGATTCTATGGGAGCAGTGACAGGCTGGTGCCACAGCACAGGGCATCATGGAGGGCTTTGCAGGCTTCAGAGCCTGACCCTGTGGTTTATTTGTGCTTCTCCAGAAGGATATGATTAATTCCTCACTGGAGGAACAAAGCACCTTACTGGAATATGCTAAACTTTATTAATGTCCACAAAATTATAAAGGAAAAAAAAAAAGGAGAGGAGGTAATCTGAAGAATGTTTGAACATGAGCCCATTAGTGTTTTGAAATGACACAATGTGTGTGTTTTATGATAGCTGCAACCACTTTGTGTGAAGATAAGAGATTTAACATAATGTTTTTTTCTTTGCCGTCATTTGGGAAAAAAAAGAAGCCAACATACCATTGCTGGAAAACATAAACAAAGTGGCCTTTTATATCTCTTTCTTAAAATTCAGGCGGTTTCCAACTGTGTTTTTACTGAATGGCTGGTGGGTTTTTTCGAGTTTTTTTTTTTTTTGTGTAGCAGAAACTTTGGTCAATTTTAAAACGGTTCCTTACAGCTTCCCAGGTAAATAAATTAGAAGTTAGAGATGGTTTAGTAGCCACTTCCTGCCATGGAGGCCAAACAGGATTCATTCCCTGTTTTCTCTGTCACGCAAGGACCAGGCAGGGAGCACACAGGTTATGACTAGGAGAGTGTTTCAACCTCCTCTCTATTTAATTAGTCATATAATTAACGCTTACCAAAAGGAGGTAATTTTTTCCAAGCTCTTGTAAACTCCTAACCACTTCATTGAGTTGTTACTACTTTCAAAAAGGCTGCTGAAGAAAATGCTGGTGTTTTCCAGCCTCAGACACTTTTGTCTCAACCAGTACACAGGGATTACAGAGCTGTAGACAAAATTTGGCCCCCCAAAAAAGCCAGTTTATTCATTCTGTCTCTCCTAAAGATGTGGTTGCCTTTTAACAGGTGAAAGACATGCAGTTTAAGTAACAAATAGAAAAAAAATAGTGGGGTAAAAATTGATCTTAAAGTAGCAGGGAGGAAAACATGAGAATCTTGGAAAACCTGATGTGAAAAATGACTATTAGTAAGACTTTTGCTGGCACATAGGCAGGGGATGTCCCTGCAGCTGTAGCTGCATCCCCTTCCCTCTCCCAGAGCTCATACCCCAGCACACCCAGGAGCTGGGTGTTTGCCAGGATCAGTCCAATCCCTGCAGATCCCGTGGGACGGTGAAGCAGCTGGGTGGGATGTAAGGAGAGATGTGACCCTTGCTGGGTGAGAAACCACCTGCAGGCTGGGTCACGAACCACGTACCTGGGGAGATCCAGACCTGTAAAAAGCTCTGCACTCCCCAAATTACTGTTTTTTGGAACTGGATCATTTCACCAGCTCAGCTGAAGTGATCCAGGTGGAAAGGGGTCAGCCATGAGCAGCCCGGCCCACAGGAAGATCCTACTCCATCTCNCTTCTGTTCGCAGGGATTCTCTCCCTTTTCTTCTTCACGGTGTCATAAAATCCTAGAATGGTTAAGGTAAGGGATATTAAACTTCATCTCTTTACAACCCCCTGCCGTGGGCAGGGACACTTTCCACTGTCCCAGGTTGCTCCAGCCTGGCCTTGGACACTTCGAGGGATGGGGCAGCCACAGCTTCTCTGGGAAACCTGTGCCAGGGTCCCACCACCCTCACAGACAAGAATTTCTTCCCAATATCCCATCTAACCCTGTCCTCTGTCAGTAGGAAGCAATTCCCCCTGTCCTGTCCTTCTCAGCCCTCACCCAAAGTCCCTCTCCAGCTCTCTTAGAGTACCTTCAAGTAGAGAAGGGAGCAGGAAGTTCACCCTGGAGCTTTTTCTTGTCCAGCCTGAACAACCTCAGTTCTCTCAGCCTTTCTTCACAGGAGAGGTGCTCTTTCTGTCTAATCAACTTGATGTCCTCCTCCTCTAGACTCACTGTGAGACTGCTGAGGTTTTGACTACCACTGGCTAACAGCAGCCTGTGGGATGTAAATTCTAGCAGCACTATCCCAAAAAACAGACGAGCCCTTAGGATGAGAAATAAGCTGCAGTGTTTTCTTTTCTGGTCAAGAGTTTTGGGGAGTTAAGGTAGGCACAGAGCACAGGCTGGCTCTGATGACAGAAGGGAAATCTGGTCTCTTGAAGGTGAAAGTAAAATATGGGTGATGCAGGGATCCAGGGAATGCTGTGAGATTTATGTGGGCTTCAAAGTAGAGGGGAAAGAGGTGCAAGAGGAATCTTGGGGCTGCTGTGGTGCAGCTTAAGGGTGTCCATAGACTGTTTTGCAGGAAGATAGGAGGAAACCTCTGCCCATGGTTGGAGATTTTTGGCACTTTTTTTTTACTTCTTTCACTGCAAGTTATTCTGATATAGAGGGACTCCAAGGCTCTGTCAAGGCCCAGTGCCAGTCTGGAAACTCACAAAGTGAAATGATCCTTTGGTCACTTATCTCAGTGTGAAAATTAAATAATGTTATGAGACTAAATTCTCTTCACTCTTTTTCAGGTGGAGAAAACTGTTGACTGCAGTTGTGGCTGGTTGATCCTCTGTCCTGCTGAGGGAGGGTCTTGAATTTGCCACGTGTAGTATGAACCCACTCATTAGTGGGTGACAAATTGCATGTTTCAAGGGCAGGGTTGAGTGTCCCTGCACATCTCCAGCAGGGTACTTGCCATTACTCATCACTCCTGAAAACTGTCACCTTCACTTTGCAGAACGTCATCCATCGTATTTCCTCGCACTCCTTGGAATGTGCTAAGTAATCAAAAGGAGCAGCTGACAAAATAAATGAGGAAAGTGTGTTTTTTATAGGGACGTCGCCCAAAGGCCATGATGGGCCTTTTGGGATGTGCCACTTCTGCCCTCCATGAGTGTTGATATTCCTGTTCTTGGGGCAGCTGGCAGAAAGGATCACTCCCATCCTTTGTGCACATGGACACAATTCCTCTGTCCTTGGCTTTGTTTGGTGCTATCTGTCTGCTTTCTTAATTACCCATAGTCCTGCTACCTCTCTGAGCAGACATGATGCAAAATAAATGACCTAAGAATTCCCCCCAGAACATGGCTCATTAGTGATGGACCAAACACCAGGAAACGCAGGAGAAGGGCTGGTCAGAGCCCATTATGAGATGAGCTGAATGACCTACCAGCTCCTTTCCCTTCACAGGGTGCAGGGCTGTGGTCTGGGTCTCACCCCAAAGCTTCCCTGGCTGCAGCTATGCAGCTCTGAGTGCGGTTGGGCTCTCTCTGAATCCACACGCCCTTCCCAGTTATCCCACAATCCTCATGAACATATGGCTCTAACAGTTGTCAGAAAATGTTGGACAGAGGCTTTGTGGTCAGCTTGATCTGTCCCATCTGGTCATCTGATCTCTTTGTTCTCTGGACTCCCATCCCTCTACTCACTGTGGAGATAATTTGAGTAATGCTTCCCTTGTTTTTTTCATTTTGCTGTGTCGTTATTTTCCCTGCTAGGAAGTGCAATCTTCTCCTTCTTGGCTTCAGGGATAAAAATGGTATGACTTGACCCTGGCTGCCTGGAGAGATTTGTTTAGTCTTTCCTGTGTTGTAGAGCACACAGTGTGTGCAGCACAGCAAACCTGTCAAACTCAGCAGGATGGTTTGCAATGGTGGTACCAGAAGAGATGAGAGATATCATGATCCGACCTGGAGATTTTGATTTTCATCAAGGTGAGCTGTGGCAATAGGTCTGTGCCTTGTTTCCTTCAATCCACTCTAACCTGTGGGTTTGCTGGAGGTTGCCTCTTCATTCCCAATGTGTCCAGCACCTTGCACTGACTGGAGAAGGATGAGGAGTCCCTGAGGGTCATGTCCATTGCAATTCCTCTCTCCTTTTTATCAGACCTCTGTTCTTCCGGACCCAGCTTTGGCTGAACCCCAGTGAACTTCCCCTCCATCCCTGTACTCTTCCCTCTCCCTCGCCGGAGCGTTTGCAGCCGTGAACTTCCTGTGCCCGACCCGAGAGTGTCTCGGAGAGGTGTGATTCAAGTCGTGGCAGGAATGGCTGCAGCCGCAGGAAGGAGATCACTGACCCACCCCTGGCTCCCACTCAACCTTCCTAATCAGGGCAGGAATGTCTCTGGACATGAAGGCTCCTGGCTGAACGACACTGTGGCCGCTTGGCTCTCCTCTGTGAGCACTTCCTTTGAGAGCCATCTGTGTGGGTCACACCAGGCAAAGCGTGTTGTGTGTCCTGATGGATCAGCATGTTTTGTAGCAGTGGGACCAGAAAGGAGGGAGAGGGCTGGGAGGAAGAGGAGGATGATAAACAGACTGAGAAAGGCTGGCGGGGTGAGTCAGTGCCACTGCTGTTCCTACCTTTGTGCATTGAGATGGGCTTCTTCTGGTAAGGGCAACTATTCCACTCCAACCACGCTAAGACTGTTTTGGGATGGGCCATCATGGTATCCACTGATTATTTCTTAATGTGAATTTGGAGATTTGTGGTCAAATGGCAGCTGTTCTCCTCTGCTTGCTGTTTCATGACGAATAAGGAGGCAAGACCAGACCATGCAAATCTCATGTGCACATGAAGATACACAGGACAAGGGGTAATGACTTTGAACTGCCAGAGGGCAGGGTTAGATAGGATATTGGGAAGAAATTCTTGCCTCTGAGGGTGGTGAGGCCCTGGCAAAGGTTGCCCAGAGAAGCTGTGGCTGCTTTACCCCTGGAAGTGTTTTAGGCTGGGTTGGATTGGGCCTGAAGCAACCTGGGATAGTGGAAGATGTCCCTGCCTACAGCAGTGGCGTAGAACTAGACGGTCTTTAAGATACTTTCCAACCCAAACCATCCCATGATTCTGTGGTTTGCTTTCTGAGATCCCCACCATGGCCACTGCTGCTCTCAGCAGGTGAGGTGCAGCCCCATAGAGAAGGATCAGATGGATGTGCCTGGGTGGTGTGGCAGCAGATTCTGCCCCTCAATGGTTACAAACCCAGGCTAGTGGCATTTAGCACCTCATTGTGGTGGGTCTTGCTTCTCTGCCTGGAGGCACCATCCAGACTCCAGCACATTGCCTGTGGGTCGCTCAGGGCTCTCTGCATCTTGCAAAATGGGGGGCAGGTCCCGGTGTCGAAGCCTATTCACTCCTGTGCTTCCAAGGGTGGAGTCAATGGGGCTCCACACTCGAATAAGGCAAACAGGATTTAACCTTTGCTATGGCCTGTCCCAGCCAAGAGCTATTGTTAACAAACTTGGACCCCGTCCATTTGGCCTGGGTTGTTATAAGAGCAGAAAGTAAATAATCTGACATTCGAAATAAGTTAATATTTACAAACTCAGGGCCTGCTCCTGCTTCCCTTGCTGTTGAGGAAAGGTGTTTAGCTGTGGACTTCACCTTCAGAGGAGCAGGGCCCTGCAACAGAAAGTGTTGCAAAGTAGAGCAGGGCAGTTAAAAACCCTGTAAAGACATTTTACACACTGCCCTGCAAACACAATGGCAGGTACTGTTAGACCAGGCCCTGAAAAAAAGCCCCACTGAAAATATCCGCTTTACACCTCCACACAGGTGTGTGGAATGTGATTTCTTTATTTGCCTTAGTATTTTCCCTAATAATTTAAGCTGACACCTCCATGGTGGCCATTTTCGAACCTTAGAAAAGGTGGCATTTTTCAAATATTAGAAAAAAAATTTAAAAATGGCCCTCATATTTTTCCTCTTCCTAAGAGGATTTTTGCTCCCTGTTATATACCATCATCTTTCCAGTGCTTCCACAAAGACAGAGTCACATACTTGACTGCAAGTGTCCAATAATCCTATTCACTCTGTGAGTGTTTGAATGCTTCCAGTTCAATACAGATGAAGACTTGCCAGCCCTGGGGCCTGGGCTCTCAATAATTAACTTCATTGATGCATCAAGCCAGTGCCTAAGGATAACTTGGAGCTATCACGGAAGTCAGAGCTGGAAAACACCAGTAGGTTCTTCCAGCCTGTCTTGTTGCCAGTGCAGTGCAGTGCTCTTCATTATTTCTCATCAGAAAGGAGATCCAGTTCCCTGGATATTTGGTTTAGCTTGGACACATCTGCTAAGGTCTGCAGATTTCAGTCCAAAAAAAGAGTTATTTATTCAGTTATATTTTCAAGTATTTTTGGGAGCTTTTTGCCAATATCCTTTATTTTTTTTTCCTGTGCTTCCAAGATGTCTATTTAAGCAATTTTGCATGCACCTGTAATGCAGAGCCCTGCATATTTATTTTAAGTAAAATAAAAAGGGTGCAGGGGATGAATGTCTCATTAGCACTGCTTTAATCACTTAATTTTGGAGGGAAGCTGCCAAGCTCTGAGCTGGAGCATTGTGAGCAAAATTTTCACAGGATTTTATTTCTCTTGGAGTTTTCTTGGCAGGGACAGGTTGCAAGAATTGGTAGCGGAGAGGGTAGTGGAATTATAATCCAAAAATTGTCCATTGGAACTGCCAGGTAACCACATGCACAGATAGCAGAGCTGCTTCCACATGCAGACACAGCAAATTTCAGCTCCTTGGCTTGTGCGTTGGGTGAAGGTGATGATTTCCTCTGTGCTGCTTCTTGTGGAATGTGAGATCCCATAGACTGGTGGAGAGAGGGGGGAAAACAGCTCAGCATGGTGTGGTCAGCAAGCTCTAGGTCAGCAAAGCCTCTGCTAAAACCTGGGAAAATTTGGGAAGGAGCTGGGTGCTTTCTGTGCAAAGCTTTCTCCTGCTCCTCGAGATCATTGGAGGGGAAGTTTGGGGAGAGCTTTCCCACTGGAGTGGGAAGGGTACTTTGCACCATACAAATGGTAGAGAGGGCAAAGCACAGGGCTGGTGTGGGCAAGAGAGGCAACAAATTCTGCAACAGATGCCCAGAGAAGAGAAAATGATTCAGCAGAATGAGCAAGACCAGGGTGGTGACTCCGGGAGCTTCTGAGAGTGCCACACTAAAAGCATCCTACTGCTGAATTGCAGAGTGTTTTTAAACACATGAAGGAGGTTGGTTCAAGGGAAACCCAGACAGGAGTTTGTGGCATAAAAAACTGTGCCCCTATGCCAAGATAAATAATCATATATATTCTACTATATAAAACAGTATAACATATAATGTATAGTACATGATATATGAAATAAAACACATGATAGATAACATATTAAACATTGCTTAGAAACCTTTTTTATTTTTAATCAGTGTTTAAGAGCAGAGTTCCAGATAACACTAAATGAACATTGCTTCTTGGCTCCTTGGGTGGTGTTAGCAGGGTTAATGGATGAACTATAACCTTTAAATTAGATACAGGTGCAAAAGCAGATTTGATAAGTGCCACCCATGAGGTAGAAGGTAGAGGTGAAAAGCAGAAGTACTAATGCAATGAATGTGTTGCTTTGCCTCTGTCCAAAGAAGCAGAGCAGAAGGGCCAAAACATTTGAGTAGCTAAAAAGTTACAGATGAAAACTATTTGATATTGTTTTTGGTATTTAGTCACTGTGAGCAACAAAGAATCATCTGATGGTTTAATGATGATAATTTCGTCTGACTTAACACTGAAACCCTGGCACAGGTTGCCCAGAGAAGTGTCCTGGAAGTGTCCAAGGCCAGGCTGGATGGAGCCTGAGGCAACCTGGGATAGTGGAAGATGGGTTTTAAGGTCCCTTCCAACCCAAACCACCCTGTGATTTTTCAGATCTCAGATAAATTTGAGGTTAATTTCAGAGGCTGATATTGCATCATGGGCAAACTGAAAATCTTCCATGTTATTAACAGAGATAAGTGTAATGACTCAGTGAGGGCTGATGCAATGAGGGACAGATATCACCAAGCCAGTTACATCCAAAATCTGCTGCAGCAAGATGAAACCTGAACAAGGAATTAACACTTGGAGATATCCAAGCACTTCAGGTGACTTCTGTCCAGGCCTCATATCCTGATTTAACAAGTGGTAAGGGAGCCTTCACAGATGTGGGAATTATTTAGGTCTAGGTCTGGTTTCTGAAAGTTTTGAAGGCACCCATCAGCCTGTAACCAAATAACAAGTTGGTTTTTGGGAGAATATAACTGGTAATTTACATAGGAACATAATGAAGTGGAGAATTTATAGGTATCTCTGGGAAGAGTAAACACCAAGCTTATTTTGTTGTACTAGAAAGTCTCATGTACTAACTATCAATTATTCTGTGAGTGAGTTGACAAATGTAGTGTTAATTATGGGACATGAAATCTGTATTTATTAGCTGTTTAATCCTAGGGGAAAAAAAAAGTAAAAATAGTACACAAGCATTAAGGAATGGAGGTAACACGTGGAATCAGCTTTATTCTTTCCTCTTTTGCCCATCCTCCCTGTTATTTGACATGTCATTAGTCCCAGGTAGGAGGGAGAAAGTGGAACTGCAAACACTTGACATGATAACACAGTCCACAAGAAAAAAAAATAGCCAGAAGAAATGTAGGAAAGCACTTGCTGAAGGAGCCTGTGCTATGTCCAAGTTATGTAATGGGTGTCTCCTAAAATTAAAAATAGTGGTTGACCCAAGAGCCAGGAAACTCATTTCCAAGTTTCTGTCGTTTTTCCCTGTGACCATTTCAATGTGGTGTTTCAGCTCTCCTGGATGCTTTATTACTGTCCTTTTTCTTTTCTGCTGGACTCAAGTCACAAGTCCTTCTGCCTTTGCAGAGCAGATGGTCCCCAAAATTGCTGCATGGAAGGGTGTGGTGATCGAAGACATTTCCCATTCTACCCCTTGGCCAGGACCTCCAAGAAGTGCCTGGACCTGGAGAGCCCTCGATCACCAGCACTTTCTTGTGCTGTTTTTGCCATGACCTTTTGGTAGTGTCAATGCCCCTGTTACTATGGCATAGCTCCCACCACCAGGGAAAAGCACCAGTTAGTATTTTTCATTCCTCAAGGGTCTCATAGAAAGGACAGAAAGATCCACTCATGCCCCATGTCTTCCCTGCCTGCTGCCAACCTGCTTGTCATGGGTGTGAAAAGAGCGTGACAGAAAGATGGTTGAGAGGTTCATTGCAAGAATCAGTGTCTCCCCTTACCAGATCCCTTCTGAATACTCCTCTAAGGTAATTCTTTTTTAGATTTTATTTTTATGGCTGAAGAAACAAAGGCAGCACTGAGAGACAAAGCATCTCCATCTGCCCTCGGAATGGGGCTGTATCTATGATGATCTGCAGATTGAAAAGAAGCAAAGTTGTAGGAAGAGGTGTTATATAAAAAAAAGTACATGTCTTTTCAAATCTTTGTGAAAAAAAGCAGCTGAGCTTTGAGAAGACAAATTTTTCCTTGTAATCTCTAAGTGTGATTATTTGCTTTGTCGTCTAAATGTGCAAACACCATAATGCTTTTAAATTTAACCAAAATAATTCTAAGCCTTATCTGAGATGACTGCATTTGAAAGCAGTGAAAATGTTAATGCTAACAACTGGGTTTTTTTGTTCTCTAAATTCCTATCCTTAATTTAATATAATACACTGCTGTTTTAAAGGGATATTAATATTCTTTTCAAAGTGTTTGGGACTTTTACATAATTTAAAAAATATTTGCAGCTGTTTTGAATGTATCTGCAAGTACTGATAGACAAAAGGCATGGATATCCATAAGAACGTTGTCATAATACATTCCATATTAACGTAAGCAAAAAAGAATGTTTGCTCAGGAATACCAAAAAAGGTGATTGGAAGACCCACTTCTGTGGCCTTAACATCTTCCTGCTAAACAAGTTACACTCCCCTTTTTTTTTTTTTGCTGCATTCTTAATTGGTTACTTGCATCTGCCCTTTAGAATTAGCAGCTTTTTTTGCATTTGGATCATCCATAGAACTGAGCTTGGGCCATTTGTTTTAGATTTCCAGAAATGATTTATTTGTACTGTAATGGGATGGAATCATACAGTGTTTCCCATTTGTTTTCAGACTTAGTTCAGAGCATGGTTTAAGCTCTCACAGTATATCTGGGAGTGCTGATTCCACTCTCGTGTCCAAGGCCCACAAATCTTTTCTTCCACACTGTTTGCACCTTTCTCTCACTGCATAAAAATTGAGGTCCCAAGGTCAATATTACTTTGGGGGGGAAAGGGGAGAGATTATCACAGAGGTTGAAAAATTTTGCTCCTGGCTAAATCACCAAAGGATGGAGTGGGTGTGTAAATAATGCAGTAATGAGCAGGACAAAACACTTCTTGAACAATTTTCTTTTCCCCTCCATGTCCTGTATTATTTGATAAGTCTTGACAGAGGGTGGGATCTTACTCAGGCTTCACGTTGGGTGTAGGCACAGCAGGAAAAACCTCTTTGAAAGGATGTAGCCACTAAAGTTACTTTATTTTCCTTCTTTTCCCGTCACTGGGATGCTGTATGGATTTAGAAGATAGCAGTCTTTTCCTATAATAACTGACAACTGTGGAAACCTAGAAAAAATATGGTGTATGGGATCTCATGGAGCTGTCTTGTCAACCCCTCTTCCCACAGTAGTTGGCTATAAAAAAGAGACTTCTGTTCCTTTTCATCTTCTCTTCTTCCAGCCTTTACGTTAAAAAAAAACAAAACCCTCACAGCAGCAAACCAGCCACCAATAATATTAGGGAAAAAAAGGGAAGCAACAATTTTTATGACACACTCGAAGTTGCTTATGGCTGTGTTTGAGGGCAATTCTGTGTCCACGGTGCTTTATGGCAATTTTGATCAGTTGTTGCACAAATCTGGGCTTACAATGAATGGACTGTCCCTCTCGCCGTGATAATAGAACATGAGAGTATAAAAACTTTGAAGTGCAGGAGGCAGCTGAAAAGAAAACAATAAACTATGTATATGAGACTAGCTTGTTGCTTGGTGATTAAGAGATGAGGACCCCGTAGGTCAGCTCCCTATAGGTACAAACAGATGTTTGCACTGTTTCACAGCTGCTAAATATGATATAAATCCAAAGAATTTCTCATGTTTTTATAAAGTTAAAAAAAAAATACCCAGACAGCAAATTTTTGGTCATTCAGATACTCTTACCAAATGACATCTGGTTTCTGTACTGCTTATTTAAGCAATCCTTAAAAAAATGTTTGCCAAGGGGAATAACTCAAACCTTTTAGTTCTTCACCATATATAACTGTACAGTTTAGATTACAATGTAGCATGCAGAGTTTATTATAAGCAATGCAGTTCTTCATTTCTTAGCTAGAGAGTATTACTTTAAAGAAAATAGGATAAATATTATGTAATTAGTTCAGGGAAATTCATGTATAGTTACATTTCAGAGTACCCAAGTTTCAGATCCAAACGATGACAAAGAAAATGAATTGTTTCCATATGTTAGGAGATAGCCCCACAGTTATGAGCAGGGAGTTAAGGGACAAAAATGCAATGGGGCTCCCATTAAATGTAAAGAAACAAACTGCAGTAAGGGGAGAAATGGGATGAGAAGGTGCTCTGTGAAGGCACCGTTGCTGCCATTGGGACCAAAGGAAAAGGAGAAATGGGTGGTTTCATCAGTAGGAGATCAACCAGTTTTGTCTTTAGATGTGAATTTCTACTCAAGCTGTTGCTTCATGCATCCCTATTTGAGCACTCATGAAGTCCTTCTGCCTTCTCTGAGGTCTGAGAAAGGGTTGTGTCTATGCTGCTGCCATTCCTTCAAGGCATGTGCTAATGAGTCTGCCACTCCTACCTGGCCACCTACTATCATATGAGAACTTAATACCCTCAAGACCTGTATCCCCCTGCCAAAATTGGTTGAAATTGGCTAATGGACCAAAAAGTTATTTTCTTTGGGACTGAGAGGGGACAGACAGACTCAGTCTTAGGGAATATAATTGCCTGCATCTCGTGTCTGTTGGAAGCCAAGCTGAAAATCTCAGTATTAAGCTTATCATATAAATTATATATGCATGTATTTTACAGAGGAAGATTTATTGCCTTCAATATCTAGGCATTTTATGCTTTTGAAGTAATGCTTGCTTTGATCCAACAACTACTCACACTTCCAAGTTGCCCAGAGTACTGAGGGTTCAATAAGGCTGCTTTTTTTTTTGAGAAAGATAAATCCCAAAG
>VYZS01024765.1:30573-79196 GCA_013400695.1 Neodrepanis coruscans
TCCTTCTGCCTTCTCTGAGGTCTGAGAAAGGGTTGTGTCTATGCTGCTGCCATTCCTTCAAGGCATGTGCTAATGAGTCTGCCACTCCTACCTGGCCACCTACTATCATATGAGAACTTAATACCCTCAAGACCTGTATCCCCCTGCCAAAATTGGTTGAAATTGGCTAATGGACCAAAAAGTTATTTTCTTTGGGACTGAGAGGGGACAGACAGACTCAGTCTTAGGGAATATAATTGCCTGCATCTCGTGTCTGTTGGAAGCCAAGCTGAAAATCTCAGTATTAAGCTTATCATATAAATTATATATGCATGTATTTTACAGAGGAAGATTTATTGCCTTCAATATCTAGGCATTTTATGCTTTTGAAGTAATGCTTGCTTTGATCCAACAACTACTCACACTTCCAAGTTGCCCAGAGTACTGAGGGTTCAATAAGGCTGCTTTTTTTTTGAGAAAGATAAATCCCAAAGAGTTGAAGGTCCATAACTAGCCTATGATCTATGTGTTTTCTTTATGGCTTCTTTTGCCATTGCTATTTCAAAGGACTAAGGCTAGAAGGGGTGTACTGCCCATTAGGACCTTTGAGTGCTGGTTATTGACCAGTTATGGTCTCAGCTGCTGTGACTCAGTGACTTCCATCCGTTTTGAACTGGTGGATGCACAACTTTTTCCAATTGTTTGGAATGTAATGAGTATGCTTTTCTTCATTTCTTTTCACAGGCCTGTCTGTTATTCTGCAGGCAGAAATTTGCACGTCCACAGTGACCATAGCCCTAAATTTATCTGTATCTGTGGTCTTTCTTGAGGTGCCTGGCAATCAACAGCTTTCTTCTCTCTCTTTGTCAAGCAATTCCAGTGTAACAATTATCATGAATCATCCATTTTGTATATATCTCCATGACTGGTTGGACTTATTTTCACATGAATACACACATCCCATAGTGCTGCTTAGTAGCTTGAAGGAAAATGTGGTCATATGTTGTGCAGAAGTGACATGATTGCATTTTTGTCTGTACTTTTTTGCTCTTCTTGATTTGGTCTGTCACCACCATTGTGAGATGCACTGGACTAATTGCCCATCAGATGACAGGAAAACGTGCAAGTCCTTGAAAGTGGAAGCTTGGCTTATACGGATGAGAATGGAACAAGCAGTGAGTTTATTCTCCTTTGTAAGCTATATTATAAACCTTCTTTTGGGGTTGGGGCTATTAATTTTGTTCCACATTTAAGCAACACACTGGGATCCTCCTCCAGGGTAGAAAAGTCAAACCCTGTTGTAGCGCAAGTATTGCTGCAGTTGTAATTAGTGGTAATAACAACTATTGTGGTAGCAATCTTTAGAAATATTAATAGTGGGACTGTTTGAATTACAATGGTCCTCATGCCTGTGGCAGCTTCACTCTTCCCTTTTCTGAAGCTCTTGCAGCTTGCTTTCGTTTTATTGCCAGTCTTATCAGACTGGACATTGCCCAAACTGGTACATTTGAAGGGTATTTTCCTGTCAAATAAACAAACCCCCCCAGTGGTTAATTTGTATTATTCCTCTCCAGCCAAAACACAGATTTACTCCTCCTGCCACAGTCCCACAACTTCCTGTTTAGTAGGAAACTTGATTAACTTGTTGGCTCCGTCAGTCTTGAAGGTCTTGCTTTTATTAGGAAGAAAATTGTTTGTTCTGCTTGCACAAGAATTCGCTGGGAAGGATTGTTCACAGTCAGGTGCTTCAGGCACAGCTTTTAACTCGAGTTAACTAAGAGCAAACTTCCATGGGGGCAATACCTGGAGAAGACAAGGTGCTTCAACATTGCTTCAGGTGTTACCAAGCCGAGATAAACTCAGTTTGCAACTGGAGGTGGTCACCTGGGGAGCACCAGGTTTGCTTTAATTTTTTAAAAGGTATGAGCATGTTGCAATATGTGAATATTGAGGAGTGTTTTTTTGGTCTCATTTAAATAAACAGACTGGTTCTTGCAGATGGAATCTTCTAGTTGTGTCTTGGCCTTTGTGTTGACCCTGTGAAGGTCCAGCCAGGGGCCCAGATGAGTTGACCAGCTAGTGGTCACTCCTAGTTTTCTTTCCTGTGTAGTGACATGCTCTGGCAAGGGGCTGGGAGTACTGACAGTGTCTGGCACAGAGGAGGAAAATGAAAGCTTCACACTTCTTGAGAGAAGATCTGGTTTCCCAGGCTTCAAAACAGAGACCTGCATTTGATGGAGGAATTATTTCTAAGTTTTGTAGGTATTGAAAAACATTTTATCTTAAAGCTATATTGTCATCTTACAAGAGAAAGTTGGTTTTTAAAAAATTCCTGAAATGTTATGTTTCAGGTTTTTTTTTCACTGTTTTGATGTTCTGGTAAGCTTCTGCTACAGGAAAACCTGAAAGTGGGGAAGAGAACTTTTCGGGTGAGGATTACATCCACATGTGATTATAGACCCAGTAAAAACTTCATGAATCCCTTAAATATTATTCTTCTTGTAAGAAACGAAGTTTATTTGTGATGGTGCAACTTGCATCCAGCTGTGTGGTCTCTGTAACTCCTGGACATCTATAGGTAAGTACCATTTCTGTGTACAGTACAGGATGGTCTAAAGCTTTTAAATTAAACCATGCAGAGGTATTATTTTAGCAGAAAGCTTTTACATTGATTTTCTGATGTTTGCAAATATTTCTGAAAGGATAAACATCTCTGAAGGAGTCAGCTCCAGAGAAATAAATACTGCAGCAAACGAGGAATACCCTGGCTGGGTGTACTCCAGCTGTTGGGGTTCTCCGGATGAAATGTGTTCACTGGCTGAAAACTAAGGCATTAACTAGAAACCATCTTTTTTTAATCACCATCACAGTAATCTGAAAAGGTGGGGAGGGGAACATCACAGGCTTTTCTGGGTCTAAACTCAAACTAGCATGAACATCATCAGTGCTCGTCAAGAAGCGTGCTCTCACCAACGCTCCATAGCCAGGCTACCGTATCCTGTAAACATGTAATGTGATGCAATTTGTCTGCTGCTTGCAGACTGAGTTTGACATTTTTGCTTAATTCACCATAGCCATGTGAGGGGAGCGCACACTTCACACAAATTCCACTGTTGTTACTGCTCTGCACTGCTGCAGAGGCAACACTTCTAATTAGAGACTATCTCCACATTCGGCTTGGCAGCCAAAATAAACTTCTAGGAGTTGCATGCTGAATGGCTTTTATCTCCACTGTGGTGGTGGGCTCTTTCCAGAATTACAATTACAAACACACATGGAGACCAAGGACATAAACATTTTGGGGGTGGTGTTCAGTGACTGTGAGCACTGCATTGGAAAGCCCCATCCAGTGAGGTTTCTTTTGCACTTGATTCTCCAGTGACATCGAGAGGGAAAAGGTTTCAGCTCAAGGAAAGATTAAGAGCTGGAGTATGTAAGAACTTGAGGGAAAGGAACATATTGGTAAGAAGCTGGGGAGGAGTGACATATGGGAGTCTTGTGTATAGATTTTAGAGGTGTGTGTCCCGAAGCAACAGACCAGCTTTTTCCAGGAAATCTCATCTCACCTTGACCAGAATGGTACCCAATAGAGCCAGGGAGGATGCCCACATTGTTGGCCATGTCACATGCTACCCATTTTCAGCCAAAGGTGGTTTCTGTACCATGACTTGCAGGGAACAGCTGCATTTGGGATGGGTTTTCAGGAAATTTAAATGTGGCACTGAAATCAAGTACCAGAGGTCATCCTCTACACCTACCTTGATTTTGGCACCACACTGAGTTTGACATCAAAGGAAACACAAGCTTTCACCAGGTGGAAAAATACTGTACATAAACAGAGGAAAATACAGCTTTGGATGATAAAAACCACGACCAACACTGTTCCTGGGCCTCCCAAATCCGTTGGAAGAAACAAAATCCCAGGCCAGCGCAGCGCAGCATAGATCAAAATGTGGTCCTCATGCTGTTTTATGTAGGGCTTCGTTATTTCTGCGCCACCAGAACCGATTGCAGTGACACCTCTGGAGCTGGGCAGACCTCACCCCGTGCCGAATTCCTTTCCGCTGAGGCGTGCCAGCAGCCCACCCCGTGCTCCAGATGTTGCTGCTCTCTGAGAAACAAGAGCTTAATAAGCCAGGCTCACCCTTCCTCCTGGGGTGAACCCAAAGACAGTCAGAGATGGAAAATTGCTGCTCAGTACCATGAACAATGTACTTGGTCAAAGAGCGGTGCCAGCACTTTGTCTTAATAGAAGAGAAAGCCGAGACGCACAGTGCAAAAATCCGAGCTGGCAGCAGCCAGAGACTTTAACATACATTGAAAACTATCCGTGAAAGAGCACACTTAAACCAAGAGAAAAAGCCCGGAGGTATATTTAGACAAACTGAAAAAGAGCAAGAATTAGGGGGAGAGAAAAAAAGAAAAGGATTCTGTGTGGCTTTAAAGGTTACATTTTTCCCAGTCTGTATTTCACTTGAGTTTCTTTTGTTGGCTTATCATGAGCACATGCACCACAGAAACAGGCACGTGCACTCCAAAATCAGTCTCATGCTTTGTACACACAGGACCCAGTTTTGCCATTGCCCAGAGGTGTTGGAGCTCTGATCCTGTAGGATTTTGGTCATCACTGAGGGTTTGGGCAAAGGTGGATGTTGGACAAACACTGGATATTTGTGTGCTCAAAATTGTGTGCTCAAAATATCACTTCTTTTGCAAAGCTAAGTGACTCTACTGCTGGCTTGTTCTCTGCTTTTTTTTCCTGCCTCCTCCTCCCACCTTTCACAAATCAGGAGGCTTTCCTCCCTGAGAGTCAGAAAACACAACATCCTCCTTTTGCTGGGGCAGGGTGACTCAGGACTGATGTAGTAACCTACCAAAAATCACACTGGGAAAGTGTCTAAGCCAAGATGTGCACCTGGGATCTCATGTCCTGCTCTTGCACAACCATGCTCACGACATTCTGAGCTCTCTCCCCACTGGGCTTCACTATGCTGAGTCCCACTTCACGTCCCAGCAGAGCTCAAGGCACTAAAATACTGCTCTTGGCCAGGCTGGCAAGTGCTCTTGGAACACTTTGTCATAGGGAAGTCATCTGACATTGAAATAAATGGGCTCCTCATTGCTGGGATGATAACCAAGATCGGAAAGGAGTGCAGGGGACATCGGTCCGGATCCAGGCATTGTGTCCTTGGGTGTGATACCCCGCAGACACGGAGTGACAACATTTCTCCATGAAGAGTCTCATTAGCTACCAGGGCTCGATTTTCGGTGAGCTGTTACTCAGTGGAAGGTGCTGGAATCTGGCCCGGAATAACCTTCCTCCAATTCCTTCCTCCCTGAAGCTGCAGGAGCCTTTCTGCACCCCCATTCTTCATGGCCAAGCCCAGGTCCCAGGAGACCAGTCCTGTGCACATCCCGAGCTCAGCACCAGCCCATAAATCTTGCTGCTGGATCCAGGCAGTGAAATATGAACAAAGGAAACCACCAGGCAGTGGGGGGGGTGTAGGGTTGGGAATCGCTCTGGCACCCTCCTTGCTCGGAAAGAAGTGAGAAAACATGGCTTTGTGTTGCTGTTGTTGTAGTTGTTGTTTTATGGTTTCTACAGATGCTTCCAATAAAAGAATTGTGAAACTATTCCCATCGGTGGCCTGTCCTCTCCCCGCAATAGTGACGGAGGAGATTGTTGGATTTCCGTCAGCAGAACAATCTGAGTGTGGACTCCACTGCTATGAATTTAAGAGAGCCATCCATTTGCTGCCTGCCAAAGAAACAGGTGATTTTTTGCTTATTATTTTTGGACACTCTCAAGCAATTGTGATAATCAACTGCAGCTCAAATGTGTGCGTCTTAATACTTCTGTTAACATGATTTTCCTTCCTGGTCTATGATTTGCTGATTATGTTTAACAATCAGTGTTAATAATTAGTGTTCTGAGGCTTAAACCATGGTCTCTGCCTGCACTAGTATTTGTAGCTTCCTGGTCTGCTCCAGGAAAATGGATGAGACCATTGCAGACCAGTCACTGGAGATGGTGTTGAGCCTGGATGTTAAGGTGCTGCACTGTTGACAAACCCCTTTTTTCAGGAATGAAGCAACAGTGCTGTGGTTTAAAGACAGATTTTCATCCAGGCTGAAGAGATTATATTTTGTTTAAGAAGTAACTCCTTAAGTGAAGTGGGTAGGCAGTTAACAAATGCCGGGGGATATATTTAATCCATAAAACGCCATTCCTGGACAGGGCTCTTAGGAAACCAGTCCTGAATTTGCTCTTTTGAAATGGAATTTGGGCTTGTAAAACCAACTTTTGGGCATGCAATAGCTTTTCTGAGAAACATGACTTTTTTTCCCCAGTATTTTTTGTTCTGTCTAAATGTTCTGTTCACTTTTATAAGTGAAATGATGTTTTCCTTCTCTGTTCTCCCTGCCCATGCTTGGGTCTGAGGCTCCCAGCCCTCAACTAGACATCTGAAAGGCTTCTTTAATGAGGTTGTAGAGATGTTGCTGGTATGGCAATGGCTTGGGTGGTGTGGAGCTCCAGAAGAGCTTGAGAAGCAAGGGCTGTGTCTGCAAAGGAGGGAAAACATCCTGGAAACATCTCAGCTCTGGCTCTGGGGCTGGACTGCTGCACACAGAGCCAGAAATGAGACCTGATCTCTGCTCGTGGGGTTGGAAGGAAACATATGGTGCTTTGGGTTTGTCCTTCCTCAATGAGAACGCGTGTGGTCTCTTACCCTGGCTCAGCGGACACGTGGCATCTGCTCAGCTGTTTGAAAGTCTGAGCCCAAAAATATTAAGAGATATAGAATTAAAAGAAAACAAAACAAAAATTAAAAAAAAAAAAAAAGAAAAAGAAAAAAAAGCCCAGTGGTTTCAGCAGGATCTGAAAGGTTCGTTATGGAGTGGACAGGAATGACAAGGGCACATTTAGGATTTGGCTGTTCTTTACATCAGGGAGCAGAACTATGAAAAATATGAAATATGTAGCAGGGCTGGATAAAGAGGAAAATGTAATAAGAGGAGGACAAAGAATGTCACATGCTTCAACCACATCTGAACTTGGCAGCAGCAGACCAGGGAAGCCCATGTAAATCCTAGGAGCATGTTAAAAGCATTTTCACCCCACAAAGACTGACACACATGAAAAGTATCTTTTCAACAATGTCAATCAAGAGCCTGGAGAAATAATTTACCAATATGCTGCTTAGCAGGGCAACAGAGCTGATGGGAACAGTGTTCACATCTTGAAATGGGAATTAATTTGGAGTAGTTTGTAACAGGAGTAAAGAGGTGAAAAGCTACATGAACAAGCTTGTGTGTCATTGCTGAATTTAAATATCACGAGGAAAGAGAGAGATTTCATCAAGGGGCGAAAGGAAAACACGACAGCAGAAGGAAAGCACATGAAAATGAAGCACAGACAATAAAATGTAAACCCAGACCAAGGGGTGCTTGAAGAAAGCCATAATGGAAAATGCTCTGGGTATTGTCTAAGTCATGTGCAAAGGAAATTATTATCCAGGCAAGAAACCCAGTGCTGGTGTGTGCAATGGGAACCAGCTCAGTGCTCCAGCAGGAGCGGGTCAGACCGGATGCAGCAGTGGAGAGTGTCCAGGCCCCCTGTGCCCAAGAGGAGAGATCCTTCCTCCCAGGGAGGTTTATTAGCTGAGCCCTGACTTCTGGAGGCAGCATGGTTGTTGGATGTTTCCTTGGCCTGTCCTTTGTGTATTGTAGACATGCCAAGATCTGCAAAGGCTTAGCTACACTGGTATTCCTTTCCCCTAAAAAAAATATACTTTCTAATTTATTGAATTAAGGGATACATGTTATTTTGCATTAAAGGGGATATGGTGAAACATTAGGATGTTAATTTCATATTTAATTTGGCTGTTGCAGCAGGAAATACTACAATACCTTCCTGAAAAAAAAAGGTATTGTAGGATATTCATGGACTAGCCAAGGAGTTTTAGTCTTTTTCACACGTAGGTTTCTGTCAACTTCTGCAGGTTGGGAAACTTTGGCTTAGAAATAGTTTATGGACCCACTTCCCCCAAGGGTCTGTGGAGCAGAGCTTGACAACTGCCAGTGTGATCAGGTCCAGGAATGAGGTCAATGCTGCAGGCAGGATAGGTGGGAACTGCAGATACAGGACAGAAATATAGAGGAAGTAATTGCTCCATTTTTATGGTCACTCTTTTTACTTATGCTGGAGTTTTGATAACCATTAATACAAGATATAATTTGCCTGATCCTGCTGCCCATCTTGGGAGTGAATGAGCCACATGATTAACCCATCAGTTAATGCCATTCAGTCAGGCTGGTAGGGGTTTTCTAAAACGCCACAGGGGGAAGGATACAGCTCTACAGGCATCCAGGATCAGGAAGCACATGTTTTTCTCTGGTGTGGCCTCTTCCATCAGCTTCAATGAAAGAGGATAAGGGTCTGGCAAGTGCACTTTGATCCCCAGCCCAACCCATGAGCACTGCACTCATTGCAGTGCTCTCCAGTCTTACAGCAAAATGAGTGGGGGAGCAGGCCAGGGGCTATCACAGGTGATTCTGTCACTGCTTTTAGAATCATAAAATTGTAGAATTGTTTTGTTTGAAAAAAACCTTTAAAATCATTGAGTCCAACCACTGCCCCAGCACTGCCACATTTACCACTAACCCATGTCCCCAGATGCCACAACCACATGTTTTTTTCAGCTCTTACAGAAATGAAAACATTTCCAAAGGCTTCTACCTGGGCAACCTGTTCCAATATCTGACCACCTTTTCAGTGAAGAACTTTTTCCTACTCTCCTCTCAAAACCTCCACTGGTGCAGCTTGAGGCCATTTCCTCTCATCCTGTCTCTTGTTCTGTGGGAGCAGAGCCCAACCTGCCCCCCTTGGCTCCATCCTCCTGTCAGGGAGTTGGAGAGAGCCAGAAGGTCCCCCTTGAGCCTCTTTTGCTCCAGGCTGAGCCCCCCAAAGCTCCCACAGCTGCTCTTGGTGCTCCAGACCCTTTCCCAGCTCCGTTCCCTTTCCTGGACACACTCCAGCCCCTCAATGTCTTCCTTGTCATGAGGGGCCCAAAACTGACCCCAGGATTCAAGGTGAGTGCTGAGTACAGGGGGAAGATCCTGCACCTCCCTGTGGTTAATTTCCTCCTACACTTTCTCTTGCCTGTTAAAATCATCTCGGCTTCAGCAGCAGAGCCGTGCTGTGCACCATTCCAGTGCCCGACACGGAGTCTATTGGGACAGCTGCTCTCCCAGCCACCCACCAAATGGCTGAATTCCCCAGCAAAGACAAAGACTTATTTATGCTCGCTCCTCTTAAAGTACATATATTTTAGTCCAGGAGGATTTACTGGCAATAAAGTTTTCTTCTGAGATTCCTAAATCACGAGGTACTTACGCTCTCCAGACCGTGATGCCCATGGACAATATTTGCACTGTAGCCTGACACATCTTTCTGCTTTAGAATAACAAAAAAACATGCAGCCAGGACCTGCTTGGCTGTGAGGACTTTAAATCACCTGCCTTTTATTTTTTTTTTTTTTAGCAGAGGGGCAGGTGCAGCTCAGATTATCTGCAAACTATTTTTTATTACTTAACAACACGGGCTTTAACGCAGTTAGAGATGTCTTTATTCATTCTTACACTCCTGAGTATTTTTGTGTAAACATTTTTCATCTGTGGCAAGCCAGTTTGTTTGTTGTGTTTTGTCATGTCAGAGCAGACTGTGATTAGACACTGAGATGAGACTACTAAATATTTTCAGATGTTTTCTATTTCCTCTGCAAAGAGCTGGATTTGAACCAAAGCTCTGAGGTGAAAGGGTGATGTGTAATATATTGAGACATCTGAAATAAAATAATGTAATGTTTTTAATATTTAAGAAGAAAAAGGCAGCAGTAAAACATTGTGGAAGGAGGAGAACATGAATACCTATATATTTTAATTTTAAATGCATGCAGATGTTGAATTTTAATCAGAGCATGTCAGAATCGAACTGTAACAAAGGCAAAAATGTGAGATCTGTTTTCTTGAATTGCTTCCATATTTTGGGCTCCAGATTTTTATTGCATATAGCACTGCATCATCATATATTTAGGTAAAGTGCCAGCATCCATTGACTTGGTGTATGCCTGATGGTGAGCATATAAAACACTTTACAGCAAGAAGGATATTCTTTCTCTCGGTATGTACAATATATATCATATTATACATGCCTGTGCCTTCTCACACAGTGGCAGAGCTCGTTTTCACTGCTTGGTACATCTGGTGTTTCTTTTGGACCCTTCTGCCTCTTTTCTTAGTTCCAGTGGGCTTTCCTGGTGAAAACCTTGGCCTGGGCTTGTGAGAAGGGTCTGGGATAGAGGGAAGGCATGGTAGGCTGTGCATTTAAAAGGGGTGATAAAAGTTGGGCTTGGATAACTGGCACAGATGGAAGATCAGAATGAAGCCAGGCATCAGTTTGTCCTTTCTGGTACTATGTTTTCAGCTGAGTGTTATTGGAGCATCCTACTGCCACCCAGGAGCCACAGGGCAGCAAATCTGGGAATGGAGGTGGCCTGGAATCTCTGTGCTCTGCCTCAGCCAGTGCCACCCATGGGCAAATGTTGGGGCTGGCTGGGGATGTGGGTGCATAATGCCTCCAGTCCAGGGCTGGGCACACCTGATTCCAGACACTGGTGTTTCCATGTCTCTAGATTTCTTCTAAGCATGAATCCATGCTATAAAATTGGTTTTTCCAGCACACCTGCCCCACTTTCCACACTATTGGGAGGCTGTTTTTTGCAGTGGGGCAGTTTTAATGTAGAAAAATAAAACAGCAGAAGATTAGATACAACAAGGAACTGCCTTAGGCTGCCCTACAGTGAGGGGAATCAGGTGTGCCACAGGTATGTTCCATTCTGGCAGTGGGAAAGCCAGTGACATTTTAGGAAATAATTGTATAAGTAGCATCTGGATGCAGAGATTCCTCAGCAGGGCTACCTGTGCAGGCTGTGGAGACCACAGTTCTAGCACAGGGCCAGGAATAGGTGCAGCAAAGCTGTCCTGGGAAACCCTGGTCTCAAGAGACCTGTCAAGTCTTTGCATCCATCCAGGAGGTGCCTGTGTGAGCTAGGGCAGCTTGGCCCAGGCTGATGCTGTTGTCCAAAGCCACTCTTCTGTTCAGGATGCCCCACAGCTCTCTGGGGGGATCTGCATTGGGACTGCTTCCTTTTTTGGTTTCTTTTCTGGATTGCTTTTCTTCAATGAATAGATTTTTTTTTTTAAGCCCTTCTCACGCCTTCAGCTCCCGGAGTGCAACACGTGACTGCTCTTTGCTGATGTTTTTCCTAAAACAGTGATGTTTGTGGAGTGTGTCTCGAAAGCTGCAGCCCTGGCTGGTCTTGGCTGCCAACTGCTCTGTCCTGGGAGCCTCCAGCCTTGGAGCTGAGGTCCAGAGGCACAGCCCAAACCAAGAGCTGAGGGCGGCTCTGTGCCATGTTCGTGCTCTGGATTTTGGCATTGGGGTCTGTAAGTTTGTGGTGATGCAGAGACATCCCTGAGGGTAAAAGTTAATCAGGACAAACTGGTTTTATTCCACCTGGTTTATTCAACTGACCTTCTGCAAACACTCTCACAGGGTCATACACCTTTTCCTCTCCTATCTGTGGATATTCCCATTGGGTTGGAAACTCCCCCAGTTCAGCTGTGCTTGGTCATTCCCCTGCATCCCCTGACCATCTGTTGGAGACAGCAAACTTAATGGGAGATGTCTTCAAAAAGCTATTTCAGGTTTTTCCATGACAGGAGAGATGTACAGCACTCGAGGCAGGGTGTCCCTGTGGAGGTTTTGCATCGCACGGTTTTCCCACAGAGGAGTCATTTCCAAAGGCCTCACCCTTACTGACATAGCTGTGGGGGAATAGGAGATATCATTTTCAGATTGGATATTTTTCTTTTTCTGTCCCACTCCATCTCTTAATGGGTCCTTTTTGCTTGTGGGGTTTCCTGCCCCCTCTTCCAGTGTCATGAGCTGGATTTGTGAGCGTTTTATTCTCTTCAATGGATGCCGTTAGGATGACAGATGACTGTGGGATTTCTGACCTCTTATTAGGAACTGGTGATATTATTAGGGATCCAGAAAAAACAGAAGGACTATTCCAAAGGCCAGATTAATGAAAGCTTCTATGTGCCCAACTCCTTAACACCATGCAAGGTGTTGGGAGCTTATGTGCTTGTGAGCACCCTGATGCTTTTGGCTTCCTTGTAAGGAAGGATGATCCTCTGCAGTCTCCTGGTGTTTGTGCTGCTCTCCTGTGCAGAGGAGGCAGAGACAGAATGTGACAGCCCTAAAAAATGTCCCTGGCAGAGTGAGCCCTTCATTCCCTCTTCCTTTCCCTTTTCCCTTTCCTTTTCCCTTCCCTTCCCTGGCTCCTGTTCTCGGCACCCCAAAATTACTCTCAGGGCTGGATTGCAGAGCTGGGGGCTTGATGCTCCAATTCCTGCTGGCAAAGGGTCTGGGATTGGTCAGCACAGATAGGTGTATTCTCATCAAACTCTTATGTCATTTGATTCCAGGGCTTCCTCCCAGGAAGACAAAGCAGGCCCCAGGTGATGCCAGCTTGGACACTGGTGTCTTACATCCCTTAGGAGCATTTGTGTCCCCACAAAAAGTGGTCATGTTCCCAATGTATATGTGTTTTTGGTGAGCTCCTGAAGCTGCTGGGATTGCATTTCAAGGCCTCAGCAGAGAGATAATTCCCATACCAGAGGTGCAGAGGAATCAGTGATGCCAGGGCACTGCCAGATGCTGACCAGGACAGTGCTCTTGCACCAGGGATGAGCTCCTGGTGAAGGTGCTGCTGGGCTTTGTTCAGAAAAGCTTGACACAGGATAGTTATTTTCTATTTTATCCACAATCTTCTAAGACTTTTGGAGCTGCAAACAGTTTGGCTCTGACCCCATGGTCTTAGCTCATACAAAACTCTCATTGACGCCAATAATTTTCCAGCCCGTCATTCCCAGTGACAGCAGCAGTTTTGTCTGGGCAAGAACTTTGCCATGAGGGCACATACATTTTCCAGGGTTTTCTCAGGTAAAGGTTTTATTTTCCTAATTCTTTTCCCCCTGGTAGGTGCTGAGCTGTCAGAATCACAGCCATGTAGATTTCCAGCTTAGTTAAAACAATATCCTAAAGGTTGCAAAGCAGTGCTGCTTGCCAAGAGCAAAAGTTGAATGTTCCACTCTCCTCACTTGACTATATTTAGTTCGAGATCCTAATGAAGTCTTTCTTTGTGTAGTTTCATGTCTACAGGGCAACTGTGAGAGAGGACTTCCTAGCTCTGTCAGGATGCTGGCTGCCCTTATGCTGGGACAGTGTGTCCTTTGGGCCTCTGTTGTGTGGCTGTTGTATAGTGCTGGATTGTGCCCCATGTGCTATTGGGGAGATCCTGTAGCATTATTCTTTGTTTTCCCTTTTCCTCCCTTTCTCCATTTTTTTCCCCCTCATTTATGAAAGAAACCTGTGTGTATTGCATCAGGTTAATTCCTGGTTGTTTTCCTGCAGATATTTGATAATAGCACTGCATGGTGATGATGGGGTTTTAATGTACCTTTGTTCCACACGGGAGTATTTTGAAGGATCGTTTGGGATGAAATTCCTCTTCCTTCTCAGTGGTGTCCAAATGAACAAGCATGAGATGGTGAAACACAACATGAAAATACAGGAAATCCTCCCTGTGCTCTGTCATGGATGACTGTGGGGTGAAATAGAGTCATAGATTCGTTTAGGTTCGAAAAGGCCTCCAAGGTCACCAACTCCAACCTTTGATTGAGCACCACCTTGTCAACTAAACTATAACAGAGGTGCCATGTCGAGTCATTTCTTGAACACCTTCAGGAATGGGGACTCTACTACCTCTCTGTGCAGCCCCTTCCAATGCATGACAACCTTTTCCATGAAGAAATTCTTCCTGATGTCCAACCTGAACCTCCCTTGGTACAACTCAAGGCTGTTTCCTCTTCTTTTCCCTTGTTCCTTGGGACCAGAGCCCGACCCCTCCCTGGCTCCACCCTCCTGTCAGGGATTTGGAGAGATTCAGAAGGTCCCCCCTGAGCCTCCTTTTCTCCAGGTTGAGCCCTCTCAGCTCCCTCAGCTGCTCCTTATAGGATTGTCTGTCCAGACCTGTCCCCAGCTCTTTTGTCCTTCTCTAGACCTACTCCAGCACCTCAATGTCTTTCTTGTCATGAGAGGCCCAGAATTGGACACAGGACTCAAGGTGTGGCCTCACAAACAGAGGCCCTGTATTGCCACCCTGTTGAATATTGAATTTGAAGCCTGTGTTGAGCTCCTAAAGGGCAGGAGTCCTGTGGCATTAGAGAGTGCTTGTAAAACCACAGATCCTCTGCTAAACAGCTCATGCTGGCAGAAAAAGTAAGTCCCTTTAAATGAAGTATGTTCTTTTGTGCTCTGAGCCTTGAGTAGTACTTTTTGCAGCTTGAAGCTTTGTCCCTTATGATTGCAGTGGATCTAATATACCTGTGGGCTACCCTACCTGGGTCTTAAGTTATATATAACTGCATTTAAAGGGCTGGTTTTGGCAGCCAGACAAGGTTCGTTCCAAGTTCCATCAAGACTTGGGTGATCTCACTGCCTTGTCGTGCAGCACATTGGTGCCTTTCTCTGCACTTCTCTGCACCCAGCTGAGGATTTGAGTACTTGCCTTATTCCTCCAGTTGGTGTTACATCACCACAATGTACCAAAAAGGATATAAAGCAACATTAAAAAAATAATCTCTCTGACATTCTGCTGAGGTTTCTCAGCATGAGGATAAGGGTATGCTGGAATGCCATGTGGCAATGCCCAAGAGAAACACCAGCTCCCCAGAGTAAAACCCTGGAAGCCCATTGAGAAAAAGGCCATCCAAGAGCTTCTTTTTGCACTTGTATTCCAGCAGAAGCACAAGGCTGAGCAGCCTGCTGTTCATCAGCCTTCTGGATATTCATCTCTATCCCCAGCTGGCAGTAAATATATTGTCAGATCTCCCTCTAAGGTTGTGAAAGTTATTGCTTTCTTAGAGTGCTTTTATACCTGTGTGTATTTTTCTTCCTGTTCCAGCATCTTACAAAGCTCTCTTTGGAGACGCTTGGCATTGCTAAATATAGTTTTTGCAAAATTCCAGGACACGTCTTCACTTGGCACATGAAAATTAGTTAACAGACTGTCTTGAGACCTTTCTTTGCTCTCCCACTGTTCTCACTCCCATGACACCTGACGTAGAGCACACGGGTTTGTGAACAGCCTCGGGTTTGCTCCGTGACTCACCATTAATCAGGATGAGGAATAGCCTTCCCAGTTCATAAATTCAAGGTGAACTCAATTTCCCACATTTTCTGTCAAATGGACATCAGCAGGCTGTTTATATTAATTCATGCACTCTTAAACCTTGTGTTAGGGGGGCTCTGGAGTATTGACAAACACGTTTGCACCTTCAGTCCCAGACCTGTTCTCCCTCTGAGGTCTCCGAGTTTCATACTTAACCCTTGAGCACAGACTGTCCAGTCATTGAAACCACAAACTAAATATTTGAGCTTCCAGAGCACAGTAAGTAAATACGTCCTATCTACACCCCAGCTGCAAGAAGAGATGCTGAATTTGAGGATGAGCTCACTCCAGTAAAAATTCCTAAATATCCAGGGTAAGCCATGATTGCTTAACAGGGGACTGCTGTAAATAGCTATAGCTGTTGAACAGTGGTATGAAATTAAATCAGAGGGAACAATAGTGATTTAAGTGGCATTTCTGCATTTTTATGGGGGAAGGAGGGGAGCAGAGGGAGTATTTCACGGCACAAATCATAAAGATGGTTAAAGATGCCAGCCTTGGTACCACCAGCACCTTGGAAAAGATCATGGGAACTGAGCTGATCTTCCTCAAAAGTCCAATGCACTGATGAAAAAACTCAGGACAAAACTAGAATGAAAGAAATGTTGATAGAGGGAGTTGGTAGAAATCAGTAACTATGGCTATTGTTCAGGGTAGGAGCTCTTTGTTAGCCTATTATTAGAGAGGGTTGATTGAAACTTGGGATGGACAAACACAAAGAAATGAGGTGGTGAAAACCAGATCGTTTCCTCTGCAGCAGCTGAGCACTGGCTCTTGGGGGATCCCTCCTTACTGCTACCTCACCTCTGCCTTTTTGGCTCAATGACTGAGCTCTTTTTCCCCACCCACCACTTTCCAGGTGGAGCTTTAGCTGGATTACTTTCAACATTTCTCCGAGTGCCTGGGGTTTTACCAAGTTACTCCCAAAGACTGTGTCCAGCCTTCATGGAAAATGTGTGGTGTCTTTCCACCAGCAGACAGGGAGGTCAGATGCTCTGGCTGTGCTCAGCATCCATTGCACCACACACCTCATGCCTTGCCAAGGTGCACATGTGCCTTTCCCCACTCTGGATAAATCACCTTTAGGGTTTCCTTTAGAAGACATTAATATTAGGGGTGAAGTGTTAAAAAAATGTAAAGAGAGAAATTCTGCACTCTGCCATGCTTGGAGAGTTTGCAGCATTTACAGATATAGCTAGCTGTGGGTATCACACATGCCTTAGCTATTCTATTCTATTCTATTCTATTCTATTCTATTCTATTCTATTCTATTCTATTCTCTGAAACACAAATAGACTAGATCCTAAAATCTGGCTGATAAATACTCAGTGCAGGGCTGTGAAGCTATTCATCAAAATTTTTTGAGCCATTGAAGACTGCTCTCCATGTATCCCCCTGCATTCAGTGGGGACTCAACAGAATCTCCCTGGCTGTGATGCAGAGCTGAGACCTGCATCAGGTCAGTTGTTTTGAGCTGTCCCTTCAATCACTGCTCTGGTTCATTGATTCTCCCTGACCTGCAGACCACAGGCTGCCACCACTTTGAGACCCCTGGGGCCACAATGGACAAAGAATCCAGGTTTGAAGGTTCAGCATTTCTCTCCTGTCAGCTGTAAAATGAAGCTTCTAACAAAAGCATCTCTGCATGGCACATCCCTGGATGGAGAAGCCAGTGGGAGCCCTCAGGCAGCTCCCAAACTGCCTCTTGGACTCCAGAACATCGAGAGAGGAAGCGGTGACCGCAACAATCCACACTACCCTTCCCACAGAACAACCCAGCTGGGCTCCAGAGCAGCACATCCGCCTGCATGCAGTGGTGTTTAACCCCTCAGCACTGAAATAAAGGAATTATCTTATTTATTAAGATGCTTTTCTTCATCCCGCTGCGTTCTTGCAGTGTCTGGATGCTCTCCCCTCATACAAAATCATTGAGAGGAAAAGCATCAAGAAAAGCACATCTTTGTAGGAAGATTTTTAAGCTATTTATCTCCCAGGAGGGTAAAAAAGTGGAGATACTTTGTATCTGGGAACTCTTAAATTCATATTTATACGCATTTCCCCTGGGGCAGGATTTATTGTTAAATAACAATAGGGGAACAGCATGATTTCAGCAAAGACATTTGGGCTAGTGAATGTTGGAGTGAATTCTTCTTCAGTGTTACTATTCAAAGTCAGAGCAGCTTTTTAATTGCTTTTAAAGTACATCCTGAGCAGAAATGTCCCAACCCAGGCTCTGCTTCTCAGTGGCACCAGTGCCAGGATGTCTTGCTTTGCTGAAACCTCAGGGCTGTGCGATATAAGCCCCTGAAATTTCCATTTTAGTAATAAAAAAACCTGACATAGAAAGAAAATATAGCATCTGAGGGTTTAGAGCATTTCAAAATCATGTGTGAACTGCTGGATATTTGAAGAAATCTTCTCCTTTTTGCTTTTCCAGGGGATTGCTTGTTGACCTGGTGTGGAATGATGGTGGCTGATACCCATCAGCCTGAGTGTGCCGGGTCCCTCTGGGGGTGGAGGCCTCCCTGTGGATCCCACCCTGCTGGCAGTGGGGCACAATGCCTGCCACAATTCCTGTGGTGAGCTGACAAAGCCGCCTGCCCTCACCACGGGGTGGGTATTTTATTGATGATGAGGAATCTCCCTTGTTGCATCAGCAGACTTGTTTTATGTGTCCTCTTCCTGCAGTTGCTTCTGCGAACGTGGTAGATGCCTCTTTTTCTCCATCTCCCTTTGCCTGCACCCCAGGTTCTTTGAAAATGAGTGCTGAGGCCTCTATGGGCTCCTGCCTATTCCCTGCAACAGCAGGATTTGCACCCTTGATGCTCAGAGTTTTCCTGGCTCCCCTTCTTAAGTGACATTTGTATCACAGCCTGCAGCAAAGTCCTGACCTTTTAGCAAGCCAATCTTTCTTTCCAATGGAAAAATATTTTCCAGGCAGTTTCAATGCTTATTTAAAGAGTTAAATCTTCATGTGCCCCTTGTACTGGGTAAGGGACAGGGAAACCTGACCAATTTATCCCAAGCCCTGTCCTTTCTGTGCTGCATGAGGGGAGACCTGCTCAAGGCAAGGCAACGTGGAGATCTGCGCTAAGGAAATTTCCTTCCTACCCACACAAAGAAGAGCTTTAGGGTCTTTGGGATCATGGCAGCACTCTGATCTTCATGAGCCCTCTTGGGTGAGCAGCTGGAGACTTTTCTCTCATAAAAGCACACAGGAAAATCCACGAAGAAACCTCAACTATGAGTCAGGAGTCATAGCTCTACTCTTTGCACGTTGTCCTTCGGTTGCTTCCATGGCCTCCCGTCCCCACTGCGGCTGCTCCGGCCGCCGCTGGGGTACATGAGGCAGCTTGAGCTGCTGTCCGAGTGCCAAAGGGAACGTCTAATAGGGTATTGTTTGTGTGTGTTCCTGAGATGGAAGTGATTAACATAAAATACGTAAAAGGATCATGTCAGGAATTCTCTCCACGGTTAGCGAGCCGCTCTGTTTCGCATTACAGAATTACATTATGTTCCGTAACTGCCTGGTGTTGGACACAGATTTGGGTCTCTTTCTCCAGTGTTTACAAACACGGGTGGGAGCTGAGCGAAAAATGCAGCCAACTGCTCATGTATTTATGGATCTCTGTCCCATCAGCACACACACACACATGAGGATATTTATGTTGTCTTCATATCTCGGTAGATACCAGAGGGTCCTTAAATAACCCTGCAGAGCTGAGTGGCTCATCCACGTTTCAGATGCAGGCAAACAACCTTCAAAATGCTTGGCAACTCTTCCTGCTCTCAACTGATAGACATGCTCTTCATCAAGAGCCTGGAAATGTTGTTCCTTTGAGCTTGAAATTAATTCAATGCCTAAAATATGTGAAAAAATGCTGGTGGGAAATTCAAACAGTCCCTGGTGTTGGAGCCAATGAAGCTGCTAAAACATAAGGTAATGCTCAGTGTCGTATCTCCAAAGTGTGATCTGTTTGTCAGCACAGTTGTAGTGATTCTTGCCCTGTGATCCTCTCACATGAAGTGGCCAGGGATGTCTCTCTCCCTCTCCAAGCTGTGAAAATGGGTTTAGTGAATTAAAATCAAGAAAGGAGAGGAAAAAAAAATTAAAAAAAATGAAAGCAAAGTAAAGCCAAACGCCCAAAAAGTGCTATCGTGGAAGTGCCAGAACAACTGTCCTGGGGCTAATTTTACCCTGGGTGTAGATTTACTTATGTCAATGTGAAAAGACCTGATCCACCCCTGTGTTACAGCATGTTTTAGCTGAGGCTTCTGGGAAAGCTGCAGTGGTGTTAAAGTGATGTTGCAGGATGAGCTGTCAGCCTGTTGCACGACTCCACCAATTTCAGTGGGCTCCCATCAAGCTCCATCTTTTCTACCAGAAGCTCTGAGGAATGGTAAGCAAAGTGCACAAAGCATGACCCTTTTGGGGTGGTTTACCCTTACTCAGCTTGTGTCTGGACAGTCTCACTGCCTCAAAAGTACGAGCTATACCCAGTACTTGCTGGACCTGCAGATGACACTCATATCTAGATGTTGGAGGGGAACTTTTGGAGCAAGGCCCAAGCTCTCATTCTCCTCTGCCTTGACCAGACTGGAACATGTTGGAGAGAAACTGTTCTTCAATAATAAATCTTGTCTTTCAAATTTTTCTCTGCTTCTACCTCTTCTCTTAATCCAGCACGCTTGCCTTCAATTTATCCAACTTAACTTTCACATAGGACCTAATTTTCTGCTGCTTGTCTTTCCAGCCTTGTTCTCTACTCAGAGAATGGATCAGAGATCTCACTCTTCAACTGACCAACACATATTCATCTTTCTTTCCGTATTTCTCTGCTCCTTTCTCTGAATGCCAAGGATATAATAGCCAATACTGCCTCCACTCTTGCCCATTATCTCTCCCTGTTTCTCTCTGTGCTGTCTCATCCAGGGCATGGTCAATTCTCGTAGGCTTTCTGCAGAACATCTCTAACACAGTGGGATTTTCCCATTCCCACAGCTAAAGATGTCAACCAGGATCTCACTTCTTCTTTTGGTTTCTGCAATACTCTTTCCTCTGGTCCTCATAAGAAGTTCTCCATAGTTTAAAAAAGTTGTTGTCTGAGTATCTTTAAACCTCTTCTTTTGTGGATGTGGACAGCTTCATCCTACTATTTACCTGTTTTCTTCTGTCACTTTTGACAGAACAAGGTCGGTCCTCTTGTTCATCCCTTCTTCAGTGCCCAACACAACAGGCCCAATTACTGTCACAGCACAAGTAGGCAACAGTAATGTAGTGAAATCTGTACTGATTTCCATGGCAAGGATGGGATGAAAAAAATCTGTTCATCTGCAACAATCTCAGCAAAACACAAGGATGCTGGAAACGATCCTAATTGCTCCTAAACTCATATCAAATCTCTCCCCAACTTCACAGTGATTTCATCCCTCTAAGTTAAAGGGCTCTGCATCTCATTTACTTTCCCTCTTCTTATTTATTTTATAATTGACTCTTTGAACTTCTGCCTGAATTGGAGCCAAAGCTGAGAGTGACCTAATTCCAGCAGCAATTCTAGGATACGAAGGCCTGGACCTTCCTAGTGCAGAGTCTGCTGTTGACTTTGGACTGATGTTTAGACAGTTAAAGGGATCCTGTGATCTATTCAGACTAATATCTCCATCCTTGGGAGATTGGTATAGTGGGACAAGAATCTTCATCATTGCTGGTGTCCAAGACACACAATATTGCCCACCAGTTAGCATACAAAGGGGTAAAATGCCCTCAGATGCATTTTTAGAAGTCAGTTTATTCAACAACAAATTAAATATTTCTTGGCCTTTTTCTTTTGACTAATGTAAACTTTGGGATATGGGGTTGTGGCTGGAGATTTCACTGCTGGCTTTCTGGCTTGGGAGGGAAGCAGGGAATGAACTGCATGATGAGTTGAAGAACAGATGGAGCTTTTGCATGTATGGATTTCAGGATCACCTGAATTTTGAAATAGTTAAGATAAGTGCTAAGTCTCCACAAACCTGTCAATATGTGTGGTTCTACCTTGGTAATCTAAAATGGCTTTTCTATTTTCTATCAGCAACAAAGGGAATAAACAGATATAGACACAGATTTTAGATGGTCTAATCCCAATATTCATAAATTTTGTAGCTGTATCTCACTGCCCCTGCAAGACTTGAAACAAATACCATGGGCTGTAGAGCTGATGTCTGATAGCTGGAGGCTGTGTATCCATCTGAAAAGCCAGCTGGGCTGAAAAGTGCATGCTTGCTTGAAAAATCTTTCTTTTGTAAGAGATTTTTCTAATGTGTAGGTAAAAAAAACCCACAAGTGGAACCATGCAGCACACAGAACATATTTAGGTGCCATGTTTCCTTACTGCAGTGGAGATGAGAGAGTTTTCAGCTGGTGGAAGGAGGGTCTGAAGAGAATTTAGAGGCACTACCTCGAGATATGTCCCCTGTAAATCAGAAGAGAGGAGATACTGTGGTGCTACTGAAAGGGAAGAGTTCTTGAGTGGTGTAGCCAAATTGTGGGAGTCAGTCATGACCATTTACAGCAGCTCCGGATGTGACCCAAAGCCATTTTCGAGCCCTTTCCAAAATTAAACACTTCCGATAAGTCGGTGGAAATCTCAGAGTAGATTTTATCTACTGCTCAGATGCTGTTCAGGACACAAAGGGTCTGATCCTCACCTGCTGGAAATGGGAGTAAGGCCACTGACTCACACAGCTCCCACTTCTGGGAACGCAGCCCGGATTACTCATTTTAGTCCACGACTGTTGGCAAAACACGGCATTCACCCCCAAATTGAGAGGGAGCTCACTACCATTCAGAGAGTTTCCAGCACGGAGTACTTTGGCCCCATCACACGCTGCTAATCTCTTCAATGATTTATGTGCTCTTTTAAGTTTTAATTCTCCCTCTGTCATGAACCTTCCTCACTAGCAAGTTGACAGTTTAAATTAGTGTTTAGACATGGCTTTCATAATGTCAGCTTTTGTTTTGTCTCAGTCATCTGTTGGAATTCCTTCCATTGTATCTGAAGTGACTCATGACAATAAATGACTTCTTTCTTCTTTTGTTCTTAATCGGGGAAGAATGGAATGAACCATGCAATATTTGTAAAAGAGCAGTCTTAATTAGTCCTCAGCTGTAGCTAAAGATGCTTGTCTTGTCTCTTTAGCATATTAATGCAGGAAACCATGCGTTCACGTGGGCAATTGCCATGTTCCTGAAAAGCCTCGTTACAAGCCAAATTCTCCAGCGTAAAGGTATTCCCCGGCCCTGCTTCTGGCTGAGCGCTGCCAAATGAGGAGCCTGTGCCCCCGGGGCTTTGTGTGAGGCTGCTCAGGCCTGTGAGGAGAAAAACGGGCACACTTTAGAGTGACTCATCTCAAGGATTGGGTTTCTTTTCTGTTTTGTGCCTCTTAAAGGTATAAACTCTCCGAGCAGAAAGCTGGAGCTTCTTCTGGAACCTCACAGCTGCTGCTTGTGCTGTTTCTCTGCTCTCAAGGGGGTGATGATGACTGATGATGGACCTCAAAATCTTCTTTGCAAGCTTTAAGTTGCTCAAATACCCGGGTGCTAATGAAAGGCTTGGGTGGGAATGGGTGATTAATTTGCACAAAATTTAACAGTGACAACATCTTTTAGGGACAAAACACGCTTTTGTGCAGAAATGCAGTAGGCTGTATCTTGTATTGCCAGAACAAAGTTGCTGAGACCATGTCATCTTTAATATACTCCCGGAGCCAGCAAATGGCAACAGCTTTCTGCTTCTTCTCCTGTTTTCTGCTTGTCACTTGGGAGAAGAAAATTGGTTCTGTGAGAAAGTGTGGGAAAATGGCACTGCCAGCTCACCTCCCTGTTTGCTGAGCACTCTCCTAGTCCATGTAGGGCCCTGCCCATGTTGCCAAGTTATGCAGTAATTGTAAAACACAGCTAAATAAAGGTTTAGGTTCAGTGCTGACTTCTTGCTGATTGTGTTTTGAGGAAGGGCTGTGACCTGGGTCTGGGGATGTGTTTGTAGCTGTCACTAAACTGCAGGCAGTAAGACTCTTTTCTCTTAGACCTGGCTTGTCCAGTTGTTTTTGGCTTGCGTTAGGCTCTCATTTGATGACATATTGCCCATCCTTCTGTCTTTCTCTCCAATTCTATGACTAACATAATGAAGCAGGCTGGATACACCCCTCAAACCCTGCTGAGGTGCTTCCTATTTCAGGCTATTAAAGAAAATGTTGCCACGGAGCAAGGCATAACTGAGAGGGTCATAGGGAGGTGTTTAACAGAAGAGAGAGCCAAAAGAGATCATCAGGGACCAATTTTCTCAAGAACCTCCCTCCTCCAGAAGACAATTGTGTTTTGCAGGTTGTGACTCAAAGTGGGTGCTTTTTGGTGAAGGAAAAATGAAGCACAGATGAACAAAGCTGTGATGAGAACACTGGTGAGAGCTGGGCTTGAGATGCTGTTTGTGCATAACAACAGCCTTGCTGGACCTAAAAACATATGAATAACACTAAGAATCCTTCTGTGCCAGTACATGGTGCTCTTTATTTTAATAGTCTGTTTAAATATACATACAGCTATTTTTCTCTTGCCCAGACCTTGTAACAAAACCAAATGTCTTAATGAACACAAGGAGAAAGCAAGCAGCTGGAGAAAGACATTAAAATGTACAAACCCATCAAAGCCCTGGGAAATCATTGCAACTTTATTCAAAGTAGTTTTAAAAGTAAGTTGCTCCTCTGGAATTGGGCTGAAATAAGTGCTGTGCTGCTTTCCTTTTGTGCTCCAAAGCAATCCATGTTCCCTGTTAGGGCTGTGGTCTTGTATAGTCTCCAAAAATACTCATACAATTCACGGTGAGCTCTGCTGGATCGTGCTGCCACCAGGTTCAGAGCAACTGTGGTCTTGTCTCCAGCTCTGCCCTTCCATATCTTGCTAAGGAAGATCTGGCAGATCAGAATTAGGGAAGTAAAGATTCCCTGGGGGATGTGGTATTATTTACTGGCCTGATGGGTAAAACTGGGGAAAACAGATCACGTCTGGGCCATGAGCCTTTCTGCAGGTGCAGTAAAATTTTAGGCAAGTACCCAAACCAACCTTGGAAATCTGGGTTTTTGCAGGCACAGATATTCTGGAAGTATAATGTTATGCCTCAGAGCAGACTCTGGGCAACAACTTCATTTTTAATATACAGAGACTGTCTGCTCTCTGTCCGCCTAACATCTCACAGGGAATTTCAAAGGAAACTGTAAAATTGCAATGGCAAGGCCAGGGTGTGAGAGTGCAGGATGGGTTCTTTCTCTGTAAATGAGCTGTCACGTCTTTATTGACTCCAAAGAAGTACTTTCTACTTGCACAACCTTGCAAATCCCTGGTGTGATGGTGTGTGCTTGCTCTTCCTTAAAGCAGGATTTGTCAAAGGGCAGAAATTCACTAATATTGCTTTTTCCTACAGCATCATCAAGTGGGTTCTTAGCTTGTCATCAGTTGAGGTCAATTTTTCCTTCCATCTGTGTTTATACTGGATTGAGACAAGCAGGTCTTGACCATGATCAAAGCATCAGCGTGATTGTAGCCTAGAGGTGGTTTATACTTCTGCTGGAAGAGTTATCCAAAGGGTTTATCAGTTTGGCACAGTGTTAATGTGGCTGGGATTTGGCAGAAAACCTGGCAGATTTGGATGCCTTTGAAATGTAGAGGAAGACAGGGCTGATCATGTGTAAAGACTTCCAACCCCTCCTGCAAAACCAGATAGTTTTTTAAGGGCCTCTTAACCAGCACTTCATTACAGCTTTCCCATTGGCCTCCAACAAAATGTTAACCTTGGCCCTGGTGCAGAGAATATTGACTTTCAGGGTCAATAAATCTTAATACGGGATCAAATTGGAAGTCATGTTTGCTTACTTTATAACTCCTTTCCAGTGCAATTACCCTCTACACAATGCGAGGACATTCTGCACATTTTTCCTCTTCTTCGCCATTTTGAAGTGCGTTACTCTTCCAACAAGAACCCGGGGTTTCCAAGGCTCGGATATTTTTCCTCCAAAAGTTTTCCGTCACGGCCGCTTTAATTTTCGTGTTATTTATCTCCTTCTGCAAAAGGCAAACACAACTTTTTTTTTTTTTCTTTTTTTTTTTTTTTTTTTTTGCAGCGGTTCTGGCGCGGATCCGTGTTGAACGACTGCCTCCTTGTGTAGCCGGACGTGTCACCACCTCCTGAGTCCAGGAACGGCACAGGGTTGTGTGGGATGTCGGAACCACAAAAGGTTTTCAGATTTCCAGGATACCACACGGCCTATTTTGCAGTGATTTCCTACGCTCGGCAGTTACATGAAGCCCTTCCAGCACCGTGGGCTTTCTGCTTCGTTTGTATCAGCCAATACCTACAGAATTTTAATGAGTGTATAGTGAGTTGCCTGTATGAGTTAGTACATGGCAGGGTGTGTGCTGTTCCCATAACGAGGCATATATAACGCCCGGGGCTACGGAGGCAAGGAGCCAAAGGATGTTATTATTGCCCTTATAAATTGTTTTCAAAATAAATAAGATACAGAATGTTTCACTTTGAAGGGAAAAAAATTGGGTGTTTGTGCTCCGAGTGCTGGCTGGCGGTGGGGGTGGGAGCAGGAAAGAGGAGAAAGGAGGGTGGGTTGATCTGTAGCCTTTTGATTTGAGTCTCTTCTGTTGAGCACATGTGAACTCAGTGTACATGTGTTGCTGGGGCTACAGCCAAGCCCAGATGTGTCCAGGATCACAGAATCCAAGAATGGTTTGGGTTGGAAAGGACTTTAAAATCCACTTATTTCCAGACCCCCTGCCATGGGCAAGGACACCTTCCACTATCCCAGGTTGCCCAACCCTCTCCAACCAGGCTTGGAACACTTCCAGGGATGGGGCAGCCAGAGTTTCTCTGGTCAGCCTGTGCCAGAGCCTCATCACCACCACAGGGAAAAATTCTGCCTAATATCGAATCTAAACCAATCTTGTCTTTCAGTTTAAAACCACCCCCCCTTGTCCTGTCAAGGTTGTGAAGGAATATTGAGGGCTACCTGCTGCAATGAGCAAAGGTAATAGAGGGAGGATCCTGCACATCTTTTGTCCCATTATCTCCAAGAATCCATCCTGGACCATTCTCTGTAATTGTGGGCATAAGTTCACAGGCTCCCAAGAGCTGAAATGAGGAATGTGCTGCTCTTCATTCAGAAGGATCTGCCCATGTTCCCAGTGCTGGTGTCCTGGATGATTGATTGAGCTCTACACATGCTTTAGGGATCCTGTATTGGATTCCTGCCATAGGATGTTCTATGGCTTTCAAGGTTGGCTCTTCCAAAGGACAACCAGTCAGATCCACATCTTGGCCTTTGTGGAGCAGCTGCTTTGGAGACCAAGGTTTGTCCCACGCTTCAGCCGACAAATTCCAGGAATGGCTTCCAGGCAAAAGTTGGTGAAGGAAACAAATGCTGAGGGGTGGTGTGATGCATGAAAGAAAACTGCAGAGCAAGGTGCTGAGAACATCTTCCCTCCAGCTTGGCAATGGGACACAGCTGTGCAATGCAACATCCATGAGAGTGAAATAACCCCATGGCCATCCTCAGGCAGAAGGTGAACTCCGAGTTTGCATGTGATTAACATTCCTTAAAGTGCACTGAGAAAGGGAAGGAAGCACCACGAGTCAACTCTGTTTTCTGTCGTTCCCTTCAGAAACAGAAGGAAAAGATTAAAATCATTAGCAATTGGAAAAATCCATTTTATTCTATGCATTAGCACTGCTGGCATGCAAACACATCTTCAGAGAGCAGCTGCTGTCCTAGGGCGCTTTAATCCTTCCAAAAGTAGCATGAGAAGACCCAGTAGGTGCACTGCACTTTCCATTGTGAGCTCCCTGGTATTAATAGACTGGAGCATGTTCCTGGGCAAGTTCTTCTGCAGTGTTAACTTTCTGCTCTCTTCTAGCTACTGCTGAATGTACCAGGGCACCCTCAGAGTATGGTGTTTGATGGGGAAGTGTCCAAATACAGTTGGCAGAAGAAACTTAAAGAAAAAAGCCACATGGGAAGCAGGATGAGAAGAAGGCAAATAAAAGTAAACCAAAACAACTTGCTCTCATCCCTTCACAAAAGTGCTGATTCCTTCTTCCCTGTGATTTCTCATGACTTTCACCTAAAAAGGGAGAAGAGGAATCACCTTCATCCCTAGGGCTAAATTTAGAGTGGATGTCAGGTGAAAATGTGATGGAGTGACTCAGATCAGCACAGGAGCCACAATGTGCATGTGCCTGTTTGCATGGCTCACTTCATTGTGATAGCCCTGGTTGTGACTGGGATCACTGGTAAACACAGGCAGCTCTCCAGTGAGTTCCCAGTTGAACAAGAAGTAGAGTTGTTGGAAACAGCCCTGGAAATCTTCCCATGGAAGATCAGGTCTGGATAGAGCAATAGGAGAGAAGAGGATTGACCAAGTTTGTTGCTCCCTCAGTGCAGTGCAAGAGGGAACTGCAGGAAATTCAACATCCCATTTCCATTGTGTGGTTGAACTGGATGATGCAAGAGTTGCCTCTTGGAGCAAAACTGTACATGTGGAACTGGTCCTGGTAAGCGTCCATTGAATCATAGGATAAATTGGAAATTGCCTTTAGGATCATTCAGTTCACCACTAAACCATGTCTCCAGGGGCCACATCTATTGATTCACCTGCAAAGTCTGGTGGCAGTGTCTCCTGATTCCATCAGAGGTTGTCACATCTCTCACAGACTTTGGAGGAGCAGCCAGTTGTAGTCACTCCATCACTTTAGGAATCTCCAGGATGGGAATCAACCTGCTCAGTATCTGGATGGTGCTTCAGAGGGTGGCTTGACCCGGGAAGGCAGTTTATCCCTGTTCTTTCTGCTCAAAAAGCTGAGTGAGCCATTGCACCAATGAGCAGAGCCTGCAGTGAGGAGATGTTTGATGAACACATAGTTCCACAGATGGAGTTTCATCAGCCTTGACCAACTAGTAAGTGTTTTCCTTGTCCAAGAAGTGTTTTGCCTGTGTTTCTGAGATTTTATTAGTAGTTTTGTTTTTTTTCAAGCAGTTAGGACTGTTGCCAGGGGGCTCAGAGGCGTTGAAACCCCTCACCTGGAGCCTGTCCCCAGAAAGGTCTAACCTTACCAGTAATGATCGGGATTTTGGAAGGTGATTTCTGGTCTTGGTGCTGAGATAGGACATACTGACACTCAACAAGGAGCTAAATTGGTGCTACTGGAAGGCTGAGAGTTTTGAAAGGTAAGAAACTACTGAGGAAAAAGGGTGGGAAACAGGAGTATGATGACCAGAAAACAGGGCAGGAAGGAAGATGAGGGGAGCCTGCACAGTTCAGGCTCCCTTTTTTTTTTTTCCTTCCCAGTTGGTTTGTGGTTTTGCATTTGCAGCTTGTAAAGCTGTATGGAAGGAATGTGCAGCTGGGGGCTTTCGCCAAGTTGATGTCAGTTTGGGTTAAACCAGAGGTCCTAGAACAGAGCCTCGTTGGGAGGGTGAGTGACTTGCATTAAGACCAGAGCTTTCATTATTCTCCTTTCAATTGTGGTCGCTCCTTGGGGACCCCATTCCAGGAGCAGGGCCCAAACCCTCTTGCACCAGGCACACTGCAAACCAATAACCCAAAGGCAGGCCCTCCCCCTGAGGGCTGGCAGCCCTCAAGATGCTCAGTGTCCTGCCATTGTCCTCCTCTGGCCTCCAGCAACGCTGTCCTGTCCTGTCAGCAGCAGCCCACGTGCTTCTCAGCTGGACCCCACCAGCGCTTGGGATCTGCTCCATCCAGGATGTTGACCACATGTTTTGTGAGGTGCCCAGCATGTCTTAGGAATGGTACAATAAAGACACTTTCCTTCCCTGGTCCCTGGGGATGCTGCTTCTGGATCATCTCTGCTCTGTGCTTACTGCAGTCCCTGCTTGCAGCTATCCTGACACAGAGTCCCTGCCAGCATCCAGCACCACCCAGTGCTCCTCTGCAATCCAGTTTGCCTCCTTGGATACCGTATTTTCTCCCCATGCACAGATAAAGAGGGAATTTTCTCACTTTCCTTCATTCTCATGGTTAAACTCCTCACAAAATTGGAGTGATTTGTGCAGGAGGATGACTTGCAGCTGAGGATTTCTCTTGTTTGCTCTGTTCTCACATGTCAAAAAAAGGAGTATATATTGGTATACAGCTGCCCATCCTCAGGCCATGCATAACAGGTCATCTCCAGGGTGGTGGGTTTTTTTTGGCCAGGTATCTCCTGGCTCTATAGTCTGCATGTAAAAGGGATTCCAAAATCCTAAACACAGCATTCTGTGCCTTCTCCCCCATGTGCCAGGTGTACCCTCAGCTCAGCTGGAATCATTTCCCCTCACCGAAAGCCACAGGGTAGGAATCAAATCTAAAGTAATGATCCTTCTTTGAAAGATAGGCAGAAGAAATTGACACCTCTGAAATCCAGCTCCTTACAGTATTAATGCATGTTTCAGCCTGAAGAGTTACTCTCAGACATTTCCTCTGCTCACAAAAAGTGCCAGCATGGTTTGCAAAGCCCATGCTTGCCCTTGGATTTGGGTGATGTGGAGGAAGGATCTGGGCTTGTGTGGTCTCTGTGCTTTATGTAGGTTTGGCCTCCTGTGTAATCAATGAGTTTCACTCCTTTGGGGGGCAGAACAGCTTTGCCTTATTGCCCCTGTCCAGATTTTGCCTACAGAGTTTGCTGGACCTTTATAGTGGGAGGGGATCATCTCTCCCCAGCCTTGCAGGTGTTTCTGCAAAACTCAGAGCTGCTTTGACAGCTTGGCCCTCCTCACTTGCTCCTCAAACACAACCCAATTTTACAAACCACACAAGTCTTCATATGCCTGTTATTTGGATTCCTGACTTAAACAGAGCAGTATGATTGCTGTTACTGCAGGGAAGCCATTTAGCTTTGTGGTTTATTTACAGAAGGCAATATGCAACCAGCAAGTTCTAATAGCTCACTATTGTTCCCATATCAGTCCTTGGGTTGGCAACATGGAGCAAAGCAAACACATTATAAGAAACCACCTTTAATTATTCATATGCTCTCTGGGGGAAGCAAAGATCTCTGATGAAGAGGAAATAAACAAAATATCTTTGAACTGTAAATCATGGCTGCAATAGCTTTGTTCTTTGTTTCACCAGAGCTGTGTTTTATCTGAGATAATAATTTGTTTTCAGTGAAGCACTAGATTAAATTAATTGAGGTTTAGAACACTATCCATTTCCTTTTGCAAGTGCTTTCACTGATGGTATGATCTTATCTGACTTGTTACCCCTGCTGGATCTGTTTTCCTGACCTCCCCCTAGCATCACATGTTTCAGAACTCCTTCTTTTTTTTCATTTCTAACTTAAAAACTGGTGCTTATTTTTGAAAACATCCTAATTCCTTCTCCAGCTATTACTTCTTTCCTATGGATAACTGGTGAATTTACTCCCTGATGGAAACAAGAGCAGTTTCCTAGATAAATATTTCTGGGGTTGCACGAACAGTGCAATGTAAGAGCTTTTCTCCTGCTCTATGACTCTTGGTGGATGCAAGTCAGACCTTACAGGAGGAGGTAAGTCCAGCTGCTGCAGCACCTGGGCCAAGCACTCCATTTTTGGGGGGCTGTTTGGCACTGGTGTCCCCACGTGAAGAAGCTGATACCAACATGTTTTGCAGCCTCATTGGAAAAAGAAAGGGATGTTTCTCTGGAGAAAGTGTTGAGATCCACTGCAGAACAGAACTCCAGAATAGTTGCTCTGTTGCTAATTCCATGTGTAATTACCACTGTCCTTCCCTGTAGCCCTTCTCCAGGACTGGTCTTGGCTGCAGTCACAGCTGTAGTCCAGATGAGCCTTTGCTATGACCAAGTGCTGTCAATATTGCATTCCTGGGGCACATTCTGTCATAATCTCTCCTGCAAGAAAGTACAGCACTGCACAAGTGGGAAGAGACTTGTGAGAAGACCCTTCACGGGATGGTTTGGGTTGGAAAGGACCGTAGAGACTGCCTGCCATGGGCAGGGACACCTTCCACTATCCCAGGTTGCTCCAAGCCCCATCCAACCTGGCCTTGGACATTTCCAGGGATGGGGCAGCCACAGTCTCTCTGGGCAACCTGTGCCAGGGCCTCTCCACCCTCCCAGTCAAGAATTTCTTCCCAGTATCTCATCTAATTCTGCTCTCTGGCAGTGGGAAGCCATTCCCCCTCTTCCAATCCCTCCATCACTTGTCTCAAGTCCCTCTCCAGCTCTCTGGGAGCCCCTTTAGGCTCTGGAAAGGGCTCCAAGGTCTCCCTGGATCCTTCTCGTCTCCCAGTGAACACCCCCAGCTCTCCCAGCCTGGCTCCAGAGCAGAGGTGCCCAGCCATGAGACCATCTTTGTGGCCTCCTCAGGACTTGCTCCAGCAGCTCCACATCTTTCTGATGTTGGGCAGCTGAGGGCTGGAGGCAGCTCTGCAAGCAGGGTCTCACCAGAATGTAGCAGAAAGACGGAATCCCCCTTCACCTCCTGCCCACACTGTGGGGCATCAGCCCAGGACACCATTGGCTTTCTGGGCTGCAATTGCACATTGCTGGGTCATGTCAAGCTTCTGGTGGCTACAAAAGACCCAATAATAAAGCAGTGCCTTGCTAAGCTCTCAGGTCACGCCTGGGGAAAGCTGTGAAACAACAACTACTCAGGGCACAGAGCAGATCTTGTCACCATGTCCTTTTCTTGGCAGTTTATTACCTGGATGTTGCTGTTGCTGCTGTTCTTTCACATTTTCGCTGTATTGACTCACCCACAAAGGGTAGGAAGACAAAAGAGAAGAGTCTTCATAAACAACCTGGCATCTGGAAATTATTTGCTGAGATCTGATAATTGAGTGTTCTTGTAGCCATTTATTTTATTAGCTAAAAAGAAAGGAAGAGGCAAAAATCATGATGGGTTTTGTTCTGCATATTTGAACAACTATAATTAGAGCCTTTCAGATTTAATTAAAAAAAAGGAAAACAAAGAAGCCTATCAAGGACCTGTGTTGCTTAGTTGAATTAGAAGTTTGATGAAATCGTCCTGGTGTCACAGAAGTGCAGTCCCAGAGACCAGGTTTTTTCCCTCAGAAATCTTTTCAGAGGCACTGAAGACACCTGGCATCACTCATGCCAAACTTTTAGGGCCAGAGTGATCCTGAAGCATTAAGTGGGCTCTCAAGCACATTACTTTCACCACAGCGGCAGGACACCCTCCAAAGTCCTCCTTTCATGAGGATTTTTCAGCTGTCCTTATCACAAAATACTGTAAGGGAGCAGAAAAAGCTTCTTTTTCGAGGATCTTCTCTCCCTTTCTCTTTTTCTCCCTCTGATATTCATTTCTGAAGCAGATTTTCCCCCTCCTCACCCCAGCTCTCCATATTTATTTTATTACAAGCATTTTCGCTAAAACGATTAACTCAATTTAAAATTTCAACTGTTTCCTTGCCAAGGATTTTAGGAATTTTCATTATTTCCTTTGGGAATTCTGAGACTGCGGTTAGCCAGTTTGGAGTTCAAGACACGAGAAATGCCAGCACAACTGAGGACTTGGCTGTAAAAGCATTTTCAACATGAAAGAATTCCAGTGTTTCATAAAAGGAAGTGTAGTACTTGAAGAGATATGTTGATATAAGGAAGGTCTTAAGAAAATGAAAGCCAATCTATTATTGCTTAAGTATCAAAGAAATCCCTTTGTAAAGGTGCTAAGCCCTCCTGGAGGAGCACAGAACGTGTCTATTTATTTGTTGTGTGTTTAAATGGTTTATGTATGATTAAGGAGCCAAGCCAGTATTACTGAGCTGGCTGGGGTTTGGGAGCTCTGTGGCTGTAGGCAAACATTACTAAAAAGGTAAAACCTCTCTGCTAGGATGAGTCTGCAGCATTTAGCACTGCTGCTATTTAAGAGGGAGAATAGGTGCTTTTCTGAAAGGTGGCCTTAAAAAGCCAGGCCCACTCTCTGGGTTTTAATATCCAGATCCAAGGGATCAATTCTGACCCCATCAGCCCCTGTGGGTGGAGGCTGATCTCGGTCTGCCACTGCAGTTGTATCTGTCCCAGAGCAATTCTTTTTTGGCCATACCTTGAGGGTTGAGTGTAGTGACACTCTCTGCTCCTCCTTGCTCTACGTGCAAGGGAGGAGGGAAGCCCAAGCCAGTAAATCTCCCTTGGGACTGATGCTGGTGGGTGAGAGCCAAACTGCTTTGCTTTCACCTGCCTGGAGTGGGCAAAGTGCTCCTTGTACAGTCACTTTTCTATGGCCTGGAGATCTTCTGCATGGGCAGGGCTGGAGATCGACACATCAGCTCTGCACAGCTGTGGAAACCATTCTCCGAGGGGAATCAGTAGAAGGCTGTCCCACGGATCAGCCTGTGTGTGCTGCAATGGTCCTGGGAGCTGGCTATGCCAAGGGCACTCATCTGACCCTGCATGTGAGGGCTACTAAATCTCTCCTCTGGACCTACAGCAAAGACCCACCGTATGATCCTTTCCTATCCCATGGCCTGAGCAGCACAGCTCCCAGGGAGCTTTGCAGGGTCGGGATCTTGCCCTTCTCATTTGTGCAGCAGGGAAACAAACAGTGTTACCATGGGGTCCAAGTGGTGCTGCTGTAATTACAACAGGCTGTGCCTCGCCTCATCCTCTTCTCCCTAAAACACACTGGGGAGGTAAAAAGTGCAGGCCAGTGAGGACATGGGAAAGGCACGGGAGCAGAAGGTACCTCAGGGTGGCTGAAGAGGTGTTGTTGCCTTGGCCAACACCTGCTTGCCAGGAGATCAGCTTGAGAACCTCTGGGCCTGACGGAGCGCTGATCATCCTGCTGAAAAGTGGCTTGATTGGTGACACTTCAGTGGAAACCCCAGCTGCACCGTCCTCCCAGCTTCCCTATAAAAGGAGGAGGCCAATGTTTTAACATAAACAGGATGCCGAGCGCCGATCCAGTGCAGTTCCCAGTGGAAACAAATGTGCTCCCATGCTGTTCTGACGCACCGCAAGCCGTGGTGCTTGTCAGCAGCGTGACAGTCCTGAGCGACAGCTCATTTCCCTCTGCTCTGGGAGTGACATCTCCCTAAAACGAGGCCCCAGGACAGCCCAGCACCTACGGAGAAGCTTAGGTCTTGATGATGGAAAAACCTCTCAGAGCAGCAGCAAAGGTAGTACCATGGTGAGGGCAAGGGGTGTGTAGAAGTTAGAGATTAAGAAAAAGATGGAATTTGGTAGTGAAAATACAGGACTATCCAGTTCAGGAGTGATGTTATATTCGTGTCACCAGCTGAGAGTTTGTTCATTGGAAACAAGTGGAAGAGAACAGATACCCCAGGCAGTCTGGGGTAACTGTGAACCAGCAGTCTGATCCTCGAATATATTGCTGCTTCACAATGACAGGGGACAGGGTTAGATACTGGGATATTGGGAAGGAATTCTTGGTTGTGAGTGTGGTTGTCCTGAGAGGCTGTGGCTGCTCCATCTCTGTAAGTGTCTAAGACCAGGTTGAATGGTGCTTGGAGCAGCCTGGGATAGTGGAAGGTATCCCTGCCCATGGCAGGGGCTTGGAATAAGATGGTTCTCACCCCAGAGGGTGGTTGGGCACTGAACAGGCTCCCCAGAGTTTGGTCATGGCCCCAAGGCTGCCAGAACTCAAGCAGTGTTTGGACAATGCTCTCAGGGACAGAGTGGGATTGTTGGGGTGTCTGTGCAGGGCCTGGAGTTGGACTCAAAGATCCTCCTGGATCCCTTCCAACTCAGAATATTCTATGATTCTATGAAAGGGGGCTGATGGCTCCTCTTTCTCTTTGCTGCTTCTCCCCACGTTGTGATCAGTGGGGCAACACCTGCTAAAGATGGGAAATTTAAAACAAAGTATTTCTCTACAAGTTTTCAGGGAAAATGTGTCAACTTGGACTTTCAGCCTCCAGGCTCCCATCCTGACATGCCACCAAAAGCTCCTGGTTTACTGGCCCTCCACCCCAACACCCTCTTTTTTGCAAATTAACTCCGTCTGCTGTGCCTACAAGTGGCCCCCTAGAAAACGATCATTCAGAGTCATTCCTGGAAAAAAAACCCCAATACACCAAGCCTGGGGCCCCACTCAGGAGGAGTTTGGCTGAGCCAGATGCCACCAGCAAGAGACACAAACAATAGGGACTTGGTGGGGGGCAGAACAACAGGGCTGGCAGCAGGCGCTGAGCTCAGGAAAGTACACACGAGCTCTGGGAGCTGGTGGCCGGGTGCATGTGCCTCTCCAGAGCCTGAGAAACTGCACTTTAACCAAGTCAGGCAGATATTGGGGTGAATTTCTCCAAGCAGAAAGATCTGTCCCACCACAGGGCAGCAAATTATGTCCCAGCAAACGCACCCTCAACCTCCTGTGGGGAGCTCGGGGAACTTGGGGATGCTTCCAAGGGGTCCCTGAGCTGGTGGGTGGGAAAATGGATGGAAAATCCCATGGAGAGCAATCCTGGATGGCTTTGCCAAGTTCTCCACATATGTCTGTGCATGGGAGAAAACCACATGTGATCTCTCAGAGACAGCTTGGAGAGCCCCCAGTTAATGTGCTGCCATCCAAAAGGTCTTTCTGTTCTCCACTAAAAGTCTCCTCTCACCTTGAGTGGTATCTCCAATTGTAAACAAAAATGAAGGGAGGTCAGAATTTATAAAAATAAAGAAGCAAAAGAACCAAACCTGACAACTGAGCCCCAAAGGAGGCCTCGTCTTTCCCCCCCCACCCCCAATTCCACCCACCCCCCACACTCTCCTGGTGCTAAAAATGCAGGTAATCCTGGTTTTATTTTCCTGCAACTAAATTTGATGATGATGTCATGTGTGTGGCTGAGTAGAGCAGTTTTCTGACTGGGCAAGTGAGGATCCAGGATGTATTTAGCACTAATTTATTCACAGCAAATAAAGCTTAGAGGCCAGAAGATGGGCAGCTCTTTAGAGGAGATCAAGAGTCTGAGGGTTCAGACCCACTCTGCTCTGGTTGGCCCCAAGGCTTTTTGCACCAAACCAAGGCTTTCGGCATCAAAAAATCAAAGGACTGACCATGTGGGAGGTAGAGGTCTATAGGGACTACTAGCTCCCACTTTTGGTGTTTGGGATACCCCTGTTTAAGGGGTATCTTTAAGGGGTATCTGTGAGTAACAGGGATGTGTGGCCACCAGAAAGGGTAATAAGACACTCGACAGAGCTCTGGCAATTGAGTGAGAAAATTTGCATCTCAGATAACGGCCACCAACAGCCAAGTTGAAATTTTGTTTTCACATCATAGGAAAAAAGACCAAGTGCCAAGCCATGTGGTAAACCAAAATAGCTCCTGAAGCATGCAGGTTTTAGAATACGGGTAAGGATGAACCAGGAAGAAAAAAAAAAAAAAAAGGAGTTTTATATATAGATCTTGAAAACCGAATAAATCACATGACCCAACCCAAAAAAAGCTTCAGTGAAACGTTTGTGTCTGGGATTAAGAGCACTAGTCATTACTTTAACTATGTATGGTATGTTCTCATTTTGAAAAATGTGTACAGCAAATATTTCAGCCTTTTCTCATGGAAGGATCTGAAAGGCAAAAAGCTTTTTAGTATTACGCAAATATTAGCCTTTCCAGGACAGTGTTGGCTGGCTGGCTATTTCCTGTGGTCCTATATTTTACAATCTGCACTTGCGTGATGTCCCCTCTGACTCTGTGTGGGGTTTCTGTGGGATTTTTTGAAGAGGGACTTTCCTTCTCCTATTAAGGGTGGTGAAATATAGGGCAGATCTGAGCTGCATTTGGTTTCTCCTGTGAACTTCCACCAGTCCTGCTTGATAAACATTGAAATCTTTGATGGGATTTGTGTATTTTGGGGCTACTGGGCTTTACCTCCTCTAATTTAATACCTCACAGATGGTTTTGGGAAGGTCTTGCTACAATGCAGCTCTTTCCCAACTGACTCATCGTGAGGACAAGGATTGTTCATGTGGTGTTAATGTACCCACTTCAAATCACCATCCTGCTGAAAAGAAGCCTGAAGGCTTGTAGGAGAGGACTGGAGTCTCTCTCATGCAGCTTCCCCAACACAGAGCAGGACACAGGAGCCTGGATCTGAATTATTCCTGCCTCTTTCTTAGCACTATGCCCCATAACCCCACCTATGGGGGTTGAGAGATTTCCAGTGTCAGTTGCTCCAACCTGATCTTAAACACTTCCAGGGATGGGGCAGCCAGAGCTTCTCTGGGCAACCTGTGCCAAAGAAGGGAAGCTCCATCAGAGTCACTTAAATGATGTTGAGAGCAAGATTTGACCCCTGGTTTGCCAGGTTTGTGGATAAACCAGGCTCTTTCCACCTTCTGGATAATTTTTATGTATGTGGGGTAGGATTTAGGGCTCTCCAGGACTTGACAGTGTTCCAAACTGTCCCATCACAGCCACTGAAGAGGACATCACACTGCAGATATATGAACAAAGCTTTCCTCCATTTCTGCAGAAAACGGACTGTGAAATTAAGCCAGCCAGGCTTAACCCCTCCCAGACATGCAAATCGTGGAATCTTAGAATCATTAAGGTTGGAAAAGCCCTCAAAGATCATCGAGTCTAATTGTCCCCTCAGCACTGCCAAGCCCACCACTAAATCCATGTCCCCAAGTGTAGGATGCACTGCCAAAATGGACTGGATGTAAGAAGGAGTTCAAGAGATGTGCTCGCTCTCACTGATGCTGCCATGAGCTGTCACAGGGCCTTTGGGAAGTCACACAGTGTCCCTGACAATAAAATTGGGATAATGACAGGGAGTGGCTTGTAATGTGCTTTAAGTTTTACTGACAAACAGAGTAGTTTGAAACCAAGGTATCCCTCCATTATTGTGCATCTTAGTTAGAAAGGTTTCCAAAGAATATTTTGTTCATCTGTTCATAGAAGTACAGAATCATTTGGGTTGGAAGAGTCCTTAAAGATCGTTTTGTTCCAGCTTCTGCCTTGGATAGTGACACCTTCAACTATCCCAGGTTGCTCCAACCTGGCCTTGGACACTTTCAGGGACGAGGCAGCCACAGCTTCTCTGGGCACCCTGTGCCAGGGCCTAACCACCCTCACAGCCAAGAATTTCTTCCAAAAATCCAATCTAAAACTACTCTCTGTCATTTTAAAGCCATGTTATGTTTTCCATTAAAATAAACCTCTTTTAAAACCTGGATGTACGACTGGGCTCAGCAATTCTTCATGTTTCTTCATTCACACTCCATCCCCTCCAGAAGAGGCAAGTTGTTAAAACACTTTAATTGATCAACAGCTTTGTTGCTCTGGTGATGCTGCTTTGGGGCATTTTGATGAATTAAAAAAAAGCAATTTATCAAATTTGTTTGGCCACCCCCTGTATCAACAAGCTGCATCGCCTTCCTTGCCTAAGCTGGGCTTGAGCAGGACCTGGAGCTCCCTCACTTTGCGTGGTGGCTTTGCATCCCTCCAGCTTCTTTTGCTGCTGTGAGCAGCGTTTGGGACTTGCACAGACTTTACTACACTGCAGGAGCTACACCAGTGCCAGAGTCCTCTGTCTAGACAAGCCCTTAAACCTGATTGCTTCATTCCATTACTGATAAAAAGCACTAGACATGGGAATGAGTTTTCCTCTCCATCCTTTCTTTTTTTTTCCCCTTATATCCCCGAGGAAGGAAGACTTGATTTTTTTTTCTGATCCACCCAAAAGAAACCACAGTAACCACAACTGCAATTATATATATATATCTTTAAAAAAACCCGAAAAACCTTTCTGGCAATTCTTTCACATTCTTTTTTTAAGCTTCTTTGCTACATGTAGAACAATAAATGATTTAAAAATGAAACATAAAGGCATCTGTTTGCACTATATTTGAAATTAAATTGGATAAAGCTGAGAGGGAGCAGCTAGTGACTAATACCAAACAGTGCCCAAGTAATAGTATGACGAAGTTAACAGGACCCAAGTTAAGCTAAGTTTCTTCCTAAGGCAGGAAAGACTCCTTTTCTTAGCTCCCTCTAAATGTCACACTGACTTTTTGCAAGATGGGGCCAAAATATTTATTTTCTAAAGTTATTTTTGGTAGAGAACAGTTTTAGGTCTTTTTTTCCTTTGTCCTAGGAAGATGACAAAGCCAGTGAGCATCAACACCAAAGGATTACTGTCTGGTGACTTGGCTGATACAGAGCCATCACCAATATAAAATTCTCACTTCAAAGTGTTTTAGTGACTTACTGGAGAAAACAGAGCACAAATCAAAAGTGATGGAAAAGAAACATCTGGATGTTTTCCTTGGTTTTATCCTGTCTGCCCATCCCTTTAAATTGCTCGTGCTGTATTACTGTTTCCAACAAGAGAAAGCCCTAACTGGTTGATGTTTTGGGGGATGCAAGACTGGGGAAAAAGGGGATTTGTGTTGAGACACTGCTGTGCCCTGGGAGATGCTCTGTGACCATGGACACAGGGTGGGTGGATAGGTGGGTGCTGGGTGGATTTGGTGGGTACCACAGGGGGCCCATGGCACTGAAGCCCATCTTCCCCACAAAATTAGTTCTGTTTTACAGTAGTTCCTGCAATGTTCTTGATATTGAGAGACACATCCTACAGGTGTCTGCATTCCCAGCACACTGCCCTGACAGGTGGGCTTTGAGCCATCAGCCCTCATTTCTGCAAACATCCAGATATCCACAGACTCCTGGAGGGAGAGCAGATGACCAGGAAGGCAGCTGGCAGCTACAGTTACAGCCACAAACCTTCCACTGAGATACACGGTGTTGGATTTGATCTTATCATCTCCACAACTAAAAAGAAGTATCAGTTCCACGGGGCCCATAACCACAGCTCTGGTGTAATTACAGCAGTCTCGCAGCGCATTCACACTGTAGGATTATCCCTGTCCTGCCAGCTATAAATTATGTACTAAGTACGACTCATAATGAAAAAAATGGCATCCTCAGAGCAGCTACCAAGAGCATTTTAAGTTCTTGGTTATTGCAAAATGATGGAGTATTTGTAATGAGTCCATTGTTATGGTTTGGTTCTCTTTTGCACTTGGAGTGGTGGTGGTGGTGGCAGGGAATTTATCCTCTCATTTTCATATGTTCCCATCTTTTTTAAGGCTTTTAGCACTCAATAAAGCTTAGGTTTTTATGACAATATTCAGACAAGCTAGTTCATCAATCTGAGTCTTTAGCAATAGCAAACTGACTTTAAATTAAATTTATATTCTGAATCTGAGAATATTTAGCCCTTTCTAACTTTAAATTCATTGTCCATCTGTCTCACAAATCAGAGTTATGTGCAGAGTAAGTGCCCATAGGTGGGGCTATTATTTTTGTTATGTAAAAGAGAAAAGTATGATGATTATTCATCAGAACTGAAGACCTTTGTGTCTGTGTGGTGAGGAGAGATCTGGGCTTACATTAGTTGTTTCTGTTCTCTCTAATATACTTTTTGAATCAATGTCATCTGTACCATTTCTTTACCGATTGACATGGGAAGATTTTCCAAAATGGAGTTAGGCACCAGTTGTCTAAGACTGGGCACTGATGGACTTAAATATGCTCAGGGGGGCATCCACAGTTTCCACACTCCTAGTTTTGGTGTCATATTAAAAACTCAATCTTCATGGGCATTTTTTGCCCATGTTTTCACTTTTCAAGGTTTCATTTCTATTGAACATAAAGATTTCTGTGGCACATGGTCTCATTCCTCAGAGATAAGACAGGAGCTGGCCTGTGAAAAGTTAGATATATGAGCTGAAAATGCTCTTTGTAGCTGACAGATGATTTTGTCCCTTTGCTTCCACTTTAAATTCAGTGCTAAGGACCAGCCTGTGACAGGGAAAGTAGCAGGAGCCTCATCAGTCCTATAATTTCTCTCAAGCTAATAATTCTTGAGAGATAAGATGGGTGATACATTCAGCTCTTGATTACCCCAAGACGGGATGCTGCAAACTATGAGCACACATTTAAAAATGAAGCTGTGAAAACACTCAAGGAGAATGGGGTGAAAACCAGAAAAAACCCCAGTGATATTTTTCTCTATTGTGCCAAGAAAGGGAAGCAGAAGATTGGCCTCTGGTGTTGTCTTTATCCAAGGAACATGTATTTTATAATCTGAAAAATCCAGCCACAGAATAAGAGCATTTCCAGAGGGAGGAGATGGCTTTGCTGAGCTAATCCAGCCAGGTCAAAGTGTCATAAAAAAGAAAACCTAAACAAAGTAAAGCAAAACAAAAGAGAAAGGAAAGGAATTAAGTGTATTCCCGGAATCACAAAATTACTGGTTGGAAGGGTTCTCTGAATGTCTGTAGGTTCTGCTTGGAATGGGATTTGATTAGCAATGACTTTAGGTGAGTCTTGAAAGCCTTCAAGGATGGAGAGTATCACCACTTCCTGAGTCACCTGTCCCAGGTGCTGCACCACCTTTGAATGAAGGATTTTCTCTTGATGTTGAATCTGAACACCTTGTGCTTCAAGACCTGAGGGGATGCCCAAAGCTGGACTTGATATCCCAGACATGGATTCATCTGTGCTGTACTATCAGATCTGTGGGATCTGCCAGAAATGTAGGATCAGGGTATAGCCACGTTCCCCCTAGGGGAATGATACCATAAGCCAGAGCAGACTCAGACAACTCTTTCCTTGCCCTTTTACTCCTTACAGATCTCAGCTGGGTTGGTTTGGATGTGGGTCTGCGTGGAAGACTCCCAAATTCCCGAGTGTTTGTAGCCAGAAATGTGTTTGGGTTGGATTTGTGAGGTTTGTAGTGTTCCACTAGAGTGAGTTATTTGTTCTAGCAAATGTACAAACAATCAGCCACACAAAAACAGAAACAGGAAGAAAATCTGAGCTGTTCCATCAGCAATGGGGTTCATAACTATCAGTTTCCTATGGCATTGTGATTTGAATGTCAGTGCCCATCTGGATTTGCTGATGTTTCGTAAGAGCTGATCTCCTGCTTCAGCTTTTCTCTCTGACCACCCTTTTATTTTTTCACTGACCTTGTAGGAACTTAACATCTTGAAGATCTCATCAAACCCAACCAGAAAAGGGCAGGGAATTCCACAGTAATTGGTGAGGAGTGATGGGCAGATGGACACGTAATCTGATCAAACAGGGCCTTGTTCCTGCAAGAATCTGGGCTAAAAACATGTAGATGGAGGTCATAAGACATCTGTGTGAAGCCTGTGTTTTTTAATAAATAGATGAGTCCCTGTCTGCCTCATAGTAGAAGAATCTGTTGTTCTCTTTATCAGAGATATTGTGAGTATATTGAGAATTTTTTAAGAAGAGGAGCAATTGAGAAGGAGGAATATGTTAGACGGGAAAGGGTTTGTAGATTTGGGACCATATTTGTTTGTGCTTTGAAATCACTGGCCTCAAAGCTGAAAATTAATTTGTTTTACAATTTCAGGTGAAAAAAGCCTTAAAAAATAAAAATAGTGCATGAGGCAGAGGGGAAAATGCAGACCATCAGCAAGAAGGAAAAAGGGTTAATTCTGTCTGCACCAAAACAGCCATTTCCTTGCTTCCAGCTGTAACCATGAGGCAGAAATTGCAGGAAAAAGACTTGAAATGAAAAACGTGTTCACATTTACAAGGGGCCCCTCTGACACAAGGAGTGAGAAGGTGGTGGGAAGAGCTGGCCCGAGCGAGATGCCAAACAGACAAACAAACAAACAAACGGGCTTTGAAGGTGGGTGGCTTCCATGTCCGACTGTTTGCCATTGACTAAAACAAAGTCGTTCTGTGGTTTGTAATTGAGTGGATGAAATGGGAGCGTACGGGGCCTTTGATGATGGGTGTGGTTATACGGAATTCAGCAATCCTGGCGTGTCCCACTAAGTATGGAGTGGTCTGTATTGTAGCACTTCAGTTTGGCCTGTGAGATGCCCAAAGTGTTCACCCGGTTGTCGGCTCGGTGAGAGCAAACCTCTTTGAATGAACTTCCAGAGGAACTGCTGAAAAGAAAAAACAGAAAAACCCCCTCTCTCCTGAGCCCATGGAGATAAACCCGGGGGTTAAAGACTCTGCCTGGCAACTCTTGCTCTCTTCTCCTCAGGAGCTTCCCAAAGAAGTCATCGGCGAGGCGGTGCTTCCCAGCGTGGGGTGGCAGAGGAAACAATGAGTCAGGTGAAGAGTCCCAGAAGAGCGTTTCATAAGCCCTTGGAAGGGAAACTGTGCAGTGCTGCCTGAAATAACTCCGGGTTGAGAACCAGAGAGCTCGGGGAGCAGCAGCCAAAGCACACTGGCCTTGAGGAACACGGCCAGGCAAAGCGAGGGAAGCACGAGCCCGGGTGGTGAGCTTACCATGAAGAGGACAGGAGATGCCAGGCCTGCCACGGGGTCAGGGTCAGTTGGGATCACTCCAAATCCTCCATTCCCTGAGTCCTTGGCCACGGTGATGGGGGTGGGAGCAAGGACAGAGGTATGGAGTTGCTTTAGGCAGGTTTTAGACTTGCACACACAGCCTGGAAAGAGGAAGACCAAAGTGACTACGGGTGGTGCCTAAAGGTGGACATCCCCCTTTTTTCTGCCAACCACCTTCTCTCCCTGCATGAGAGGGAGAGTGGAGAGAGGAGTGAGAGGAAAGGGAGCAGATGGAGGAGAGGGAAGATTTGCAGCAGCATTTGTCTTGTTGAAGTCAATGCACTGTGGCTTGCAGGGGAAGAGTTGAAGAACCCCACCATGTCATCCAAAGGAAACCGTTCCATGACATACATGTTCCCTTTTTTCCACTCCAAAATTTTTTATTTATTTCCTCTTTATATACAGGTCACCTAAACTGATCATCTTCTATCATGATATGTGAAAGTGTTTAATAATTTTTGGAGACTGGAAGTTGGTTAGGAGCATATTTTCAGGCTAAACCATACAGGCTCCCTCCTGTGGTATAATTAAGGTCTATCAAGGAACTACGTATGTTATAACATGCTCCACAATTCAACACAGGATAGAGCCATCTGCCATGTCAGGATTCATCCATATCTATAAGAAATTTAGCCTTGGATCTTGCACTGACAGTGTAAGGATTGGTTAAAAGATTGGGTCTTTGCTCCTTTGCACGATACTGTGACAGAAAAGAAATGAAGCTGTAGAATTCAAAGTCAGTCCAATTTGTATAAATAGGCACTGCAAAAACCCAGAGCTGCAGCTAACCACACATGGCTTAGGCTGCACTTCTGACTTACACTGCAGCTCCTTCCTTGCAGAGATGCTTCTGAGCCAAAACATGGCATTGCTGGTCACATGGTGTGCAGAGAGCACCAACTGTCCTTGCTCTAATTGCAGGGAAGGGATTGAGGACCAGGAGTTCTTTGAGTTCAAGATGGCTGGGAGCTCGATGGTGTTTGTACATACATCAAAGGCTGCGTTTTCTACACAACTCATTAATTTTGGTTGGAAATCTCACAAAAGAAATCCCATGTGCTGGTTTTACCCAGGCAGTTGTGACAGCGGACCTTGGTGTGGGCTGGCAAAAAGTACAGAGGCAGATAAATAAGATACTGGTGCCTTGTAGTAGATGAAATAATGACTTTTGATCCAAAGAGTGACTTTAATAGACAGTAAGTGAAGAGGCCTCACAACCAGCTGTGTGTATCAACTCCAACGCAGTAGCCAAGGACTCCTGAGACCAATGTCCAACTCCTGCTCCACAGGATGTCTCAATCCCAAGACACAAACCTTGCATAACTAGGGGATTAAACTAGACATAGCACATTTCTAAGCTGTAGCACACATTCTGCCAGGTGGCACAGCTTTGGGACAGGGTCCAGCACTGTTGTGGAAGGCAGGAAGGCATATGCCAGGGCTCAGGGACACTTGGGTCATTCAAAGGCTGAGTCTACCATCTCCTGGGAATGTCATACTGCCACACTGAAGTCACTTTGGATCATTCCCAATGTCCTGCCATGGCAGGAGGCAATACCAGCAAGCTCAGGAGTGTTGCAGCAGGTCCTGACTGATGTTCTTTTGCTCTGTATCTTTAGTTTATTCTCTTCCATTTCTCTGTGCCTCAGATATCCTGGGTGCAAGGCAGAGATAAATAATGCAGTCCTTAAGCATAATTGCACTAATGTTGGTGAAGTCTCACCTGTGTGAAGGTATTTGCTGTAAAACCAGAATGGGGCCCTTTCCCTTGGGAGGCAGCATTACAAATTCCATTTAGATTATTTAAAACACATAGAGATTTAGTTACATAACTAAATCCAAGGCAGAATGAACCGGAGTATTTTGCTTAAAAGGCCAACATGTAAACTAGCTGTTTTGCTTAAAATAAACAGGACTCTCCAGAGGACAGAATTTCTCACAGTCTCCTCTGGGCTGGCTGTGTTCCTGCAGGACGTTGCTCCAAAGCAAAAGGTTTAGATGCTCTGGGGCCTGTGGCAATATGAATGTGCATTGCCTCCAGCTGGTGAGAAAAGTTGAAGGTTATTGTGCTGCACAGACAGGATGAGGCCTCCAGAGAGAAAGAAGCTCTGACTGCATAGCAACAAGTGGTACATTAAGAATTCCGTGCTGAAATTCATTATGATATGGTGCCATGGGCAGTATCCCATGCTTTGCTGCAAACCTTTCTCAAGAAAATCATTAAAATAAAGTAACATGACTGAAAACCTTTTCATTTCTGCAGAGCACTTGGGTTTATGGGGTTGTTTAGCCTGGAGAAAAGGAGCCTGAGTAAAGACCTTCTTGCTCTCTACAGCTACCTGGAAAGAAGTTGTGACCAAGTGGTGCTCAGTCTCTTCTCTAAAGTAACAAGCAACAAGACAAGAGAAAACAGCCTCAAGTTGCACCAGGGGAGGTTTAGATTGGATATTGGGAAAATTCTTTCCTCAGAAAGCATTATTAAGCACTGGAGAAGGCTGCCCAGGTCAGTGGTGGAGTCTTCATCTCTGGAGGGATTTAGAAGGCGTGTAGGTGTGGCCCTTGGGGTCGTGGATTAGTGTTGGGCTTGGCAACAGTGTAGTGCTGGGGGAACAGTTGGATTTGATGGTATTAAGGGTCTTTTCCAATCTCAGTGATTCTATGATTTAAATTTTTTTCACTTTCTTTTACCTCATGTTTATTTGGGTTTTATTTTTCCTGTTTCGCATTTGACATACTTCAGTAGGAGCTTTTGACAGATCACAGAGGGAGAATCACACCTCCTGGTATATCCACCCATTCATTCATCCACATCCATCCATCCATCCATCCATCCATCCTTCCCTTCCTCCTTCCCTCCATCAGTCACTGATCTGAGAAACAGCCATGTCCTGAGACAAGTCTGGTGGAGGAGGACATCTGCAGAGAGCCTCTACCCAAACTGTGTGTTATTTATAAAAGGGGAGCAGTCTGGGCTGCTATTTTTCATAGAAGGGAGAGGCAAAAATGAACTGTGGGCTACAACAGCCCTTTGCTTTCACAGAACCCTGATGGTGAGGACAGCCTGCTGGGAAAGCAGAACACCTCCCATGAGACAAAACTAGATTAACCGATCCCTACAGAAATGTCCACCCATCACCATTGGTTTCTAAGGGACATTAATACCCCAAAGTTAGGCCTTTGGATTGCTTTTTGTCTTAGATATTGTTCTTTCTGTCATCCATATCAATCCTTGGTTCCTTCCTTAGCTTTCTCCAGAGACAGAACTTGTGAACTCAAACTTTACGAGGGCATGGAGTGACAGGAGGAGGGAGGATGCTTTTAAGTTGCCAGAGGGCAGGGTTGGGTTAGATCAGATATGAGGAAGAAATTCCTGGCTGTGAGGGTGGTGAGGCCCTGGCTCAGGTTGCCCAGAGAAGCTGTGGCTGCCCCATCCCTGGGACTGTCCAAGGCCAAGTTGGATGGGGCTTGGAGAAACCTGGTGCCGTGGAAGGTGTCTCTGCCCATGGCAGAGGGCTTGGAACAGGATGGTTTTTAAGGTTCCTTCCAACCCCAACCAGTCTGTGAACCTATGATTCTATGATTCTATGATTATAATGTTCAGCTGGAAAGCTGGTAGAAGAAGACAACAACACTTGTATGCTGCTTATGAAAGATGTCTGGAGTCCTCCTTAGCCCACAGCATTTAGGTGGCATGTTGGTGGATGTGCAAGGGCACCAGAGCTCCATTTCTCTCAGCACTGTAGCCTTCTCTGGTCAGAGGATAACTCTGAACACTACCATAATCAGGGCTGTGCTTCAGCGTTAACAGAAAATTCTTGGGCTCCCGTGACTCAGCACTGTGGCACATCACCCCCGCTCAGCTCCCTGTGAGCCATTGTCTCCTAAATTCAAAACAGAAGGTTGGATAAACAGCGAGCCCTGACCTTTTGGGAAGGTTGGGTTTTACACCACGCGGAGGGACTGGCAAGGGGAGGAAGCCTCCAATTCAGTTTAGCAGCGAGGAGCTGAAGCAGAGCAGCCAAAAGGATGTGGCTGAGGAAGCTGAGGGCAGTGTGGCTGTGGGTGATGAGTTGTGTGCAGGGAGGGGAGAGGGGTGTAGGTGAGGTGGCCAATTCAACAGAAATAAGGCTGGAGCCTTCTCTATCCAATGGATCTCCCTTCCTTCAACTGACACTGCACTGAGGTTCCCAGATGGACATGCCGGGTGCTTAGGTGCTACCAGTGTGAGAGCCTGGAAGCTGCAAAGCATTTGCTGTGGTGGTTTCCTTAAAAAAAAATTAAAATGAATAGGCCCCCCAAAGCAAAGTCAAACTGTAAAATAACAATGTGTTTAATTAATTCTGCACTCCGGGAACATTAAGTGGCTAGTGCTGAAGTCCCAGGAATGTGATGTTGCTGCTTCCCAATTCACCCTTGTGGAGCTTGGGGGGTGGTACATTGTCTTCCAACTTACATGCTGAGGGCCCGGGAAGAAGAGAAATGCACACAAGTCTCACAGGAAAGTCAAGATGTCTGTGTTTCTTGGTCACAGGCAAAGGATTAGCAAAGCACCATTAACCCTACTATAAAAACACACCAGTTAGGGCTTCTTTCATCCCAAACAAAGTTTATAAACACACCCTTATCACTCAGAGAATGTTTATCTTCATGTGCTATAAGCGGATTCCAAGAAAGAAACAGTAGCTAATGAAATTAAATATGATGTTTGGAGATACATTTTCTTCATTTAATTAACTCAGCGCGTGTGTGCGTGTGTATCTTTGTGTGTTTAAAGAAAAAGAACCAAAACTGGGGTTTGGTTTAGCCTGAGCCTCCCATTCTAACATTATTTTAGAAGCCTGACTGATACACACGGAAGAGCAGGAAAGACAGAAAAACTCTTCCCTCTTCTCTCTCTTCTCTTCTTTCTCTTCTCTTC